>JBAGKO010219374.1:0-12638 GCA_037177275.1 Acacia concinna
CATATTACTTAATCTTAGAGCTTAATTAAAATCCCCTTTGTCAAGGCAAATTTTAATTCTCAAATTCACACTCAATGGTGGCCAATCATCAAATGGATAAATTAAAATAAGACTAAGTAACCAAAATTAACATCAATTAAAACTAACAAGTGAAAACACAATTTAATTCTCTAGTGAGTTCATAGTCCTCTAAGTTGCAAGCAAAATTCAGCCACACATAATTTTAGTCCAAATCATCTCAACAATGTCAAAATTCATATTTAAATGCATACTGAAAATTTATGAGAAATTTAGAACAAAACTATGTGAAAGGAACAAAACCAACAAGCTGTCTTCCTCTGATTTTGTACTTTGTTTCTTGCTGTAGCTTCTCGTTCCAGATCAGAAGAGAAGTGATGTGAATAGTGCTCCAGTGAATGAATATTGCCGCTCTCCCTTTTTCCGGAAACCCATTGTAATGAACAGTGTCAATAAATTGGGTATTGTGACTTTTCTCCAATCTTCCCCCTGCAGCTTTCACGCACACTGTAGCTCTCCAGTGATTGCCCTGTAGCAAACTGAAAATAATCCTTCTCCAATCCAATAGATATTGCGGCTCCACTCAATCTTTTTTTCCTTCAGCTGCAGTTCTCCGCTTTTTTTCCAAAAACCCGTGAACAGTGCTGAATAATTCAATCCATTGTGGCTGCCAGCGTTTTTCCTCTCCTTCGGTGAACAGTGCTCCGGGCTTTAATGAATATTGCCTTCCAAATTCCCTCTTGTGGCTGCCCGTAGCTTTCCACTCTAGCTCCTTCTCTTTTTTTCATTAGGTTTTGTCTTATCCCGTTGTCCAAAACAGTGAGGCACTACTGATGCTAATTTTTTTTTAAAATTAAAACCTGCACCATGTTAGATCAAAGAACAAATTGCTTCACAGCTATTCACCCAAAATTCAACGCCACCTAATGTTGAGAAAGACAAATTAAACCAAAATATAAACCTATAAAATAAAAGCAACTCTTTTTTTTTTCAAAACAGTAAATAATTATCAATATCCTATATTAAATTATTTATATTTTAGTTTAAATCTAAATTATTTACAACCTAAATCCCACCATTTGTGCACCACTTTGATTTGATCTTATTAAAATAAAATCTCATAGAAATCTTTAAAAATTGCATAGATAACTCTCCAAATATCCTCAAAATATACTTTAAATGTACAAAATATGGAGAGTTATCAAGTTATAACCAAATTTTTTTAATAAATGTACCAATATCCGAAAACTGAAATAAGCTTATTCAAAAACTAACATAAAACTGAAAACTGAAATAATCGAAATCAAATAACCGAATTATGTTCGGTTTGGTTTTCGGTTTTAGTTATCATTTGCTCACCCCTAGCATTTACCCTTACACTGAATGGAAGAATGAATATTCGCAACTTCAAACTTGGAGGCTGTTCTATGGCATCAAGTTATGATTGATTTACAGACTAATTTCTGAATAATGGCTACTATAATGGCATGTATGTTACAACAAACACTGAGTTCACTGTAAAAGAATGTGGGATTATTATCATGCTTTGTTAATTTGCTATGTACAGTTGCACATTAGTATAATTAATATTTTTTATATTTAAGATTATGCTTGAGTAATCTCTCTGTCATGGATGAATATGATATTTCAGCATCATCAATAAAACTATAACACGTGTTAGAAATTACTTAGGCATGATTTGAAATTTAGAAAATTTATTCAAGAAAATAAAGAAATTCAAGAGCTTCATTTGATAATGACATTCCATCAATAAATTAATACATTCATGAAGAGAGAGAAAACATATGAAAAGTGAAATACTGATTCTTAAACTTATCAAATTATAAACACACCATCTAATAAGCTTTTGAGCAAAGCGAGAGAATAAGAATTGCGATATAATATGGGTTGTTGACTATCAAAAAAAGTGCATGAGAGAACCATTACAAAGCAAAATAGACTGCATCACACAACATATAGCATTAATTGTCATAGACACATCAACACATAGTTACCCCTAGTCTGCAATGCCACTAAATGCAGGGAACCGGTGCTTTGATCATCGCAATATAAGACTAGGATAAAGAAAAAATTATCCTTAGTTGTTTTGTCTAGTTCCTTTTTATGCAGTCACTGCAAAAATGTTTCAACTAACATGAAGCAAAATTAACATAACCTATCAAGAGAGTGGAAAAAAGCAAAACTCATTTGATTCTATCAACGGGATGTATACACAAAATAACCATGTTCCATACAAACTTGTCATTATGATATAATAATTAAATGAATACTCACAACAAATTTTCAAATTCAGCAAAAAAAACTAAATATGAATAGATATATAAGTAGAGATCACCTTATGACAAGGGCCAATGATTATTAAAGGACTTCTCAATTATAATGCCACTTACTCAACAATTTTCATGGGTTTCTTGGAGAGCATTCCTTGCTTCATGGCTATCAATAGGGGTCCAATAGATAACAATACTATATAGGCCCTTGACTGTTATTGAAGACATCATGATTGAGTCAGCCTATTACCCCAAAAGTTTACATGTTCCATGGCAATCGTTGGATGACAGGTGAACTTGAGCTTGTGTGTAGTTACACCATTGATAGGATTACCACACTTGAACAACATCAAGTGCGTGCTGGGAGCCACACTTAGGTGGGACACAGGTACTCAACGCTTCACTACTTCTATGGTGTACTTAGATCTTTTGGGTTCATCAACAACTACTTGGAGCGTTTGTATTCTAGCATGTCCTTCCAGACGCATGTGACTATGCTTATGGAAGCACAACCATTAATAAGGTTAAGGTTCAAAGGTAAAAACAATCAGGCTTTGGTCCTGCATGACTTGAGGTCACATACATACATGGAAGTGATGATAAATGAGTGACAGTACATGGAACGACTAACTACAAACTCAAGGATCATCACAAACGAAGAATCTACAGATACCCCAAATGAAGGGGTTATCAACGAAGAAGGCAACGGATGTCGGTCATTTCACTAATATCGGCATAGGAAATAGGATTGGGGTTTGTGGTTAACTAGGCTTTATTAAGATCTGAAAATATCACAGGTGTTAAATAAGGTCATCTGGGTATAGTTTAAGTATTTATGCTTTAACTATTGTTTTTAATCTTCTGGTTTGCATGTTCTAATCTCTTCTAATGGTAATCACATTATGGGTTTGTCTAAAAAGATATATCTATTTTTAGCCCATGTTTCTTAATGATTTACTACATCATAGCCCGTGATTTAAAAAATAGTTATTGTCAAAATGATATTTTTACTTAATGATATCTTTAAACTGTGATTTAAAAAATATACATCACAGCCACTTGCACAAACTAAGAATGAAATATCATTAAGTTGGCATGAGACTCAAAGAATTGAAATTGAAACAAAACAACACGATAATGGCAAAAATAAGGAACATAAACAACCATACTATCTGCTGACAAATGATTACAAAACATATGATAAAAACCTACAACACAAGGCAAAATCTAAACCCTAATCTTCATGTGTTGCTTCACCGCCTGCACCTCATGGAAGTTAGGATCAATTACCACGTTAACTGCATCAGACAAAGATCTAAGAGTAGGCAAGCCTATAACATAGCAAAACACATTATCTTATCATAATTTTACCGTAGTCATTAAACACTATTATAAAGGTGTTAATAGATTTGTTTGGAAAATAGATGTATAACGAAACATGTATGCGACAGAAAACTAAGGACCACATGTTCAAACAACAAGAAGGGTAAATGATTTTCGGGGAGTGCACTTTGGTGGTCAGATAACATCTTCTGTATAGTATCCACAAAAGGGCCTCGAACAATTACTTGCATGTGATCCCTAGCCCTAGAAAAACTATAAACGTTATGCACTTTTGACAAGTGTGTTGTGACTATTCATAGAATAACGTCATTGACATCTCATTCAGACCCAATCCAACAAGACTCAAGTATAAGTAACATCTTTTTCTAGAAAATGGCCATCATTCATGTCAATGCTACCGAGCCAACATAGCTAACAAAGCCACAAAGGTATGAAATAATATTGATGCAAAAATAGATCAGGGAATATTACATACCAAACAGAGAATGGGAAGTGTTAGGACATATTAAGTAGGTTTTCATTATGAAAGCTTTTACAAATTGAACGATCATCTTCAACCAAAGCCCAAGGGATGTCAGACAAGGTTCGTAGCTGAAGACAACTCGTAGGGAGGAGTTCAAAAGAGTCATAGACAATAGATGACCTTAAAAACTCAAGATGAAATGTCTCATGAAATTGTTCACCACCATGGACAACTTTCATACTAGAGATTTTGTAACAACATCCTTCTTTCAGTCTCTAAAGAAATCGGTCCATAACTTCTTCCGAATGGAAAAAAGTAAGTATATGTGTTCCCTTTTTAAAGAAAAGTAGAAGAAAGCCTTTCATTCTATGACTAACTACTACTTTGATAGTAAACACTGCACAATTAAAACAATGAACAAAGGCCATACCTAGTCATCAAAGAAAAGAATGTCATAACCGACAAACTCCTAAACAAAATGGTAAGAATGTAAGTCATGATGGATTTACCATCAGTTATTTGGCGTTGCACCTTGACAATGACGTGAGAAGTGACCACGCCAGGTAAAAGTTTAGCAAAGAAGACTTTATGCAACTGGTCCATAGCTGCCGACTGTAAAATAAAGAAGGAATAAGAACTCTAGTAGAAAAATAAAAAAGTAATGATTATTCCATACGATAAAAATGCCTGCCTTGGCACAAAGGTACTTAGTAAGCAAAGGCTTGGTATAAAACTATGTAGAAAAAAGTCTATAAGTAGTTTAAAGTAGTGTGAGGTTGATGGTATGATGGAGATTAAAGTACTTACATAAGGGTGGGAATGAGAACGTAAGCCATGTACGGGGATAGAAATGTTTACTGTGGGGACCACATTAAGGTTATTCTGTATTTATGTGAAGCACAAGCTAAAAGGTATAAGCCAGCTTAAAGTGAGGAGCCTAATGTCATATACAAGGAATTCGGCTCAAATAAACAGTAACAAGAGTCTAGAGCCTAATCGTAACTCCTTAAAAATAAGGAAATTGATGGTGTCATCAAGTAACAAAATCTCCACTTTTATTTATTTATTAATCATTTATTTCTTCTTCTCATTACAACACTGTTTTTTGTTGCATTTGCTTTTCTTACTTGAGAGAAAGAGCGTCCTCCAAACTTATCAAATTATAATAAACAAATTCTTCTTATTTTTTTTGGGTGAAATACAAACAGTACAACTCCAACAAGTTGACTCGATGAGGCTTATCCCTGTCAATTAAATCCCTAATGACGTCTGGAGTGGTAGTGAAACTTATAAGTCCCCCTCCCGTGTTCAGAGCATATTTAGCCAATTTATCTGTAGTTTCATTAGCTTCTCTTCTGCACTAAGATAATTGTGTTTCCTAGTCATTGTTCTGCAAGCTATAGATTTGTTCAAGCAAACTTAAGTCTTCATATCCTTTAGTGAATCACCCTCCAATCAGCTCGACCAATTCCAAACAATCAGTCTCGATGACAACATGCTTATGTCCCATTTCCTAAGCCATCTTCAGTCTTGATAGCACACCCATATTTCATATTGGAAAATACTGCCTTGTCCTATAGGAATATCAAAACCCACTACCGGGCCTTTGTAATTCCTCATCACTCTCCCACAAGCTATCACCTTCTACACTGTATCATATGCTTTATCCACATTCACTTTAATATACCCTCTATTTAATGGCTGCCAATAACCGTTAGGGGTAGTAAAATTAATAATCTCTAACTTCTTCTCACCCCCAATGCTAGACATGCTCTTACCTTCATTATAATCTCTGATGCTTTAATCACCTTTTGTTCAAAAAGGCCTCTGTTTCTCGCCATCCATATCTTATGACACAGCATAGCAAACCAATGATACAACTGATCCCCTCCACTTCAAAAGTATAGCTCAAGTTCCAATTCATCCATGTCTTCACATCTGATATAGCAAAGAAAGAAACCATATATCAAGGGCACTAATCGTATCCATACCTCCACTGATCTCGCACACTCCCTTAGAACGTGGAATATTCCTTCTGAAGTATCAAGACACGAAAAGCAATCCCCTAAATTTGTCAAGCCCGACTGAGCCCTTTTTCGTTCGTTAGAATTTTTTCATGGCATATTAACCATAAAAATATTTTGCAACGTTAGGGAACATTTAATTTCCAAATCCGCTTCCACGACTCTGATCTTGTATCAATATCCCCATTACTCAACATTTTGTAAGCCTATTTGGTGCAAAAAGCTCCAGACAAAGAATGCCTCCAAATTGCAAAATCTGCAACACCAGGCATAATTCTCTGGGCAGTAACTTCATCTACCACAATTTTGGGAAAAAATGTAATAAACTTATCTACACCCCCCACCGGAATGACTAATGAATTCATGTATCTTAAGGTCAATAATACCATCAGAAACTTCTTCAATTACTTCATCAAGTAGTCTATCATGATCAGGCAGCCAGTAATCCTTCCAAAAACGAATTGAAAATCAATCTCCTAGCTTCCAAGACAAACCATCCTGGACCTTATCCCATAACTTACAAATGTCCTTCTATGCCTAAGAACCCTCTTTCCTTCTATTGATAATTGGCATCACATCCTATCCACACCTATATTTCTCTCTCAATAAACAAACCTAAAGAGTATCTCGACGTTTCAACAAACCCCATCCTAACTTCATCATAAAAGACTCATTCTGCATCCTTGCCATCTTTAACCCTAGACCTATATCTTCTTTCCTCCTACAAACGCTGCTCAGGACACTAAATGACACTTCCTGCTAGATTCATCTCCTCCCCACAAAAACCGTCTGCACCTCTTATCAATTTCCATACAGGTAGAGTTAAGAAGTAGTATAGACTGCATCATATAAGATGGAATAGTCTATATAACTGATTGGACCAATGTCTATCTCGCTGCTAATGAAAGAGATTTAGCCTTCCAACTTACAATTTATTGTCCATTTTTTCTAGTACATGCCTATACGTGCTCTTGGACACAAGTATTTGCCTAAGTCCACAGATGGAGTGAATCCCATAAATTCGTTGATCTCACCAGTCCTTGTATGATTTACATTTTTAGAGAATAAAATTCTAGACTTTTCATTGTTAACCTTTTCTCCAAAAGCTACACAAAAATCATCTAAACAAGCTTTAATGATAGCTGCCTGATCCAAGTTTACTTCTGCAAATAAAATAAGATCATCTGCAAAAAAAATAAATATGAAACTGGAGTCCCATTTTTCTTTAACCTAAATGGTTTTCAATTGTCTTCTGCCACCTCACTTTAAATTAAATGTGCAAACTTCTCCATCACAAGTACAAATAAGTATGGAGATAGAGGGTCAATTTACCTTATCCTTCGAGACGATATGAAAGATAGCCCTTTTCTCCATTACTTTTAGGTTTAAAGTTAGTTGTAGTTTAGTTTTACTTAGTCAAGACTTAAAATAAATTGATGATTTTTTATTTATAAAAAGAAATTAAAATATTACAAATGAAATATATAGGCATATGTGTAGAAATATATATACCTTATTATTAGGGCGAGTAACACAAAAAAGAATTCTAGCATTCTGCACATTACTTTTATTATTTTTAATTATTATTATAAAAAAAACATTTTAACAAAGGAAGACAAACCCTAACTGTACTCTTGTAAAATCTCTTTGTTCCTCTTACTAATTGGCCTAAAATCTTTAATAAATCCAAGGTGATTAAGCTTCAAGATCAACACAATATTAGTGTCATTCACCTTTTGAATTTCTGGGGGGTCTGCAAACATACTTTTAATTTTCAATAAAATAGATTTACCAATGAGATCCTACTAACTCTAAAAAAATAATGGATTTAATCCATCGGGTCATGGGGCTTTTACTAAACCCATTGCAAATAATGTCTACTTTACCTCCAATATGCTCACCTTTTTCCCAAACTGGTTCAATATCTCTTCCTCAATAGAAGGAAAAGTCATACCAAAATTCACATTAAGGGAATTATCCCCATCCTCTTCATATAGCCTCTTGTAGAACTGGGATCCTATTTCCATGATTTCATCTTTATCATACACCCAATCTCCATTTTCCTTTTTAAGGGCCTCTACTCGATTAACTATCTTCCTGCATTTTGTAACTGAGTAAAAGTACTAAGTGTTTTTATCCCCTGCCATATACCAGTTACAGCGTGAACGTTGAAGCCACCTTATTTCTTCTTGGACCAAGATCTCCTCAAGACAACCCCAAATATCATCTCGTTCTTTTTGAAATCTTGTTACATTCTCGTATCTTGCCAACTTTTTGTTAACTACATCTAATTGATAAAGAAGAGAAGCTTTCTTTTGATTAACATCTCCAAGCACATTCTTGTTCCACTCCTTTACTGTGGATGTACAAAGTTTTATGTTATCTTCCCACTTGTGTGACAGTATCCAAGAATGTTTAACCAAAGTTGAGAAATTATCATGCATGACCCATGGTGCAGAAAATCTAAAAGGTTTCTCAACTCTACTATCAATATGACAAGTGTCAAGACATATAAGTAAAGGTGAGTGGTCTGATTTGGACCTGGGTAGATGCAAAACGAAAGCATTAGGAAAAGCCTCAAACCAGTCCATACTAGCTACCAATCTGTCAATACAGCTATAACTATTCCCATGACTCCACGTAAATTTAGGACTCAAGAAATCCATATCATGTAAGCTATGAGATTCCACCCATGGGTTAAACAACCTATCAATACCACCACCATTTTTGGTTTTGGAATCACATTCATCTACTCAAAGTGTTGCATTAAACTCCCCACAATAACACCATCTCCCAACTCCCAACTCCTCTACTGCTAACAAACAGCCCTACAATTGTTGCTTTTTAACTGGATTGGGATTCCCATATACTATTGACAAACCACATTCCTCCTTTTCCCCAATATTAAATATTCCATGTATATCCTGATCATGTTTTGCTATTACATGAAACCGAACATTAGATCTCTAAAAGTACCAAATTCCCTCACTTAACCCAAAACTTCAACTACCGATGCTTCATCAAAACCCATCCTTCTCATTATTTTTGCCTTGGTTCAAGAATGGCCAAAAATTGAATATTGTGCTTCCAACGTAATTCAATGATCAAAGGAACAAACACTTTACCTCTAATTCCCTTAGAGTTCCAAACTAGAAAATTCATCATTAAATAAAGAGGACTAAAGAAAATGAAGGCACAAAAGTTTACTTATTGGGCACAGGATGAAGTAGCAAACCCTGCCTCCATAGCACTAACATCACCTGACTCCTTCGATAACGGATTATTATGGCAAACAACATTTTTATTTTACGAGCCTAGATCTAGAGGATTATCAATACTCACATTAATTATGGGCTTTGCTCTCTCACATGACGATGTAGGTTTTTTATTTTTTGGTTCCAACTTCTCCCTTTCCACATGTCCTACCATCTATTTATTATTCAGTCCTACCATAACTTGCTATTTTGGACTCTTAGAAATTCCTCCAGTCATTACCTTCTCTTTAATATTCAAATACTTATCCATTGGGCTATGTATAGTTGATTGAGCCACTTTTTGAGTACCCCCTTTTGAACTCAACGTTTAAGCCTTTCTTGAAGACTTGGTGAACAATTCTAGCCAAAATCACTTGCTTTTGGTATAAATGTTTTATTCCTATGATTATTTCCTTATATGATGATGTTTCTTGATTCATCCTCTTTGACCTCTGCAAGAGCATTAAATCGTGATCCCCCTATTTTTGCATGAGCATTATTATTCCCATTTTGTAAATCATGCTCTTTCTAATATGTCCCTAAATTTCACCAACCCTTCCAATTTCGATACACCACCATCTAGCAGCCAAAAGGTGTTTCTCCGTCACTAGACTCAGTAGGCTTATTTTGTGTTACCACCTAGACAACTTCCTCCTGCTCCAAAGAAGATGAACTTGAACAATGATCACTATCATGCCCACAACATACAAGATTTTGACATCATAATAGTCAACCGGTAGCCTCTAGATCTTCACCCACACTGCAATATGAGACACCTTCTCCAACTCAGGATTCAATCCAAATCACCATAGCTAAATACTGATGTAATGATCATATATTAACCATGGACCACCTGACAACGCAAGTTCATATGCAATAGAGCTCCTACAATTGACTGTGAAAAATCCAGAACCAATATCTATTGTCTCCACATCTCCCCATAATTGTTCAAGTTTCATAGCCAATATCTCCTCACGAATCATTCGACCCAGAACCGACACGATCAATGATTTCCTCAATCATTTTTCTAAATGGCTTTATATTCTGGTGTCAAAACAATGTTTGGGACCTTACCACTTGTATCCATGGTAATACATGATTTCCCCCCATCGCCTCACCACCAATCCTCTACTTCCTCCTTATCCTCTACATCTCATCCAAAACAACTAACACACGCCTCCTTATACGACTAACGTGAATGATCGTTGTGTCCCCCTTGTATTTGATCACCTTTAGATTGATCCGTCGCAACCTTATCATCCATCATCCGATCATCGACTATAGAGACTATAGGATGACCCATAGACCCCCCTCATTCACCATTACAAACTTTCTTTCTACTTCGCTCCAAGGCATCAGCCTCCTCACTAAAGGGTGGCACCACCACAAAACCATTATTCAGATCTCCACTATCCGCCGATAGCTTTTGTGGCTCCTGACTCCTTGATTGCACTCTCTCAGTCATGGTCTCTCAGTGTTTTAGCTCTCCATTATAAACACATTTTGTTCATACTTCATACGCATGTTTTTGTTGAGGGTTTGGTTAAGATTTGGGTAAAGGTGCATTTTTTTCATAGAAGTATGTCCAGTGGGGCAGTTTCATAATAGGCAATTTTGCTCTAAAAGTTTCAGAAGTAGGGTAATTTTGTTCCTGCTGTTAGTTGATCAAATATATTGAGTTGGCAGTCCACAGGCCATCTACTTTATTTTTGTTAAGTTAAAAATTTGTTCCAGAATTTTTAAATCCATTACTTTTGACCTTTAGTTGACCAAATATATTGAACTGGAAGTTCACATGTCATCTAGTTTGTTTTTGTTAAGGTAGAAATTTGTCTCAAAAGTCCATATGTCATCTAATTCATCTTTTTTAAAAGTTATATTTAAAAGTCCGGGACTAGCATCTTAACATATTTGGTCAAATAACTGTCAACTAACAGCAAGAGCAAAATTGCTCCACTTCTAAAACTTCAAGGGTAAATTTGCCCCTTATGAAACTTACATAGTAAATTTGCCCCACTAGGCAAATTTACCCTACTAAACATACTTCCATGGCAAATTTACCCCACTTGACATATTTCCATAACAAATATGCCCCTGCCTTTAAGATTTTATGGCGTTTGTAATTGGTATTCCGGTAATTATGACAAAAACCAAGACTCCTTTCATTTTCATGGTTTAACAATTCTGGGGCATTTATTGGGTCAACAAACCCACCAACACAAGAAACAACCTTTTTTTGCCATTAAAATGAAATCGTTGAGATGAGAAATAATTCATGTTTTATATTTCCTGCATAAATGATAACTTTACTTACTGTATCAGAAGAAGAAGAAGACTTTACTTATTGTAGATATTATTTTCAATTTTAAAGAATTTGAATTTCATTAAGCTTGGGTTTTACTGATTGAGTTGTTGCACACTTATAAATAATTATATATGGTTTATAATTTGTGTAAATTTTGTATTTTCTATCAAACTATTATGGAGCTAGATCTAAAAAATAATTTTTTTGGTATAAGTAAAAGAGAAAATTGCATTTAGGTCTCAATAAAAAAAACAATTAAATAGTGTCGTAAGATCTCGTAATTACATTTAAGTTTTATAGAGTTGTCAATGAACACTTAAAGAGTTGTCAATTCAAATTTAAGTGTAATTATGAGATTTTATGATTTGATCGTTTTTTCTCATCATAATTTTCCTTAAATAAAATTGTTAATACTTTTATTCCTTATTGAAAAAGTAGGAAAATTGGGAAACTCTTTAAAATTCAGGAAATTGGTGATGTCATCAAGTAACAAAATCTGCACTTTTATTTATGGGAAAATTGAGTTTTAGTCCCGACCAAGAGATTATACGACAAAATGGTCTAGCGAAATCGCGTAATTGCAAAAAAGTCTCGTAGGACTTTTCTGTAGTAAATTGCCTTAATAAAATAATATTTCTCTCTCCCCCCTCTGACATGACAACTCACGCGCGTCAGTCAGACTCTCTCTCCCCCACTCTCTCTCTCCCATTGACAACTTGATCAGGCCCTATTGACAACTTCGTCTGTTTCCATTGACAACTTCAAATGACCCTATTGACAACTATAACGCACACTCTCTCCCCCACCACATTGACAACACCTTGAGTTGTCAATGGAAACAGACAAAGTTGTCAATAGGGCCAGATGAAGTTGTCAACGGGGGAGAGAGGGAGGGGTACAGTGACTGACTGACGCGTCAGTCAGAGGGGTACAGTGACT
>JBAGKO010219394.1:0-12636 GCA_037177275.1 Acacia concinna
TCCTCCTTCTTTTCTTTTCCAGGTCTCATTTTTTTTAATAAAATATTCATCTCAATCGCTCTTCAACTCTCCTCTCCATCATCGAAACACCAAGACCCTAAACCATGATTTTAGTATGATGGAAGTTGCCAATGATAAGGAGCCAAGGATGGTTAACATTGACATTGGCTACTCGGCAAGGAACAATCAATTAATTGCGCAATTAATTTCCAAGAATTTAGCATCATTGTTGCTAGATTTCTTGGTTAACTTGTTTCAAAACATTCCTTATTTATCCATTCCACAACTGTCCAACAGCAAAGCCCCATAAAATGCTCCACTCACCCTTTGCAATTAAGGCCAGCTTCCTTGACAAATTTAGAGCCATCCAATCTCGCAAAGATGCAGTTAAAAAACTAGAAAGGCAACTTGCATTAAGCCTTATCCTTGATTGTTTAGCACATGGTGAAACATCAGGGTTAAAGCGAAATTGTAAGAACTTACCTTTTAATGTTATTACAATCGACTAAAAGTTTAGATTTCAATAATTCCAATGATTAAAAAAGCTTATATTCAGATTTAATTTATATTTAAATTTTAATTAGATTTCTTTTTATTTTTATTATTCCTAGGTTCTATAAATAAAATTGCCACCGCTTAACGATACCAGGGCCGATAAAAGAAAAAATATAAAGAAAGAAAGAAAGAAATTTGGCAACACTAGTTGCAAAGGGGGTAAAAAGAAAGTAACTGATCCATGTGATTGTGACGCCCTAAGTAATGCATTATGCTAATAGTTTAGCTTGTCTTACTCAAAGCTGTAATTATGGGGAGGGTCAACTTATCAAATCATAAATAATTACCGATCATTCATCCATATTTCTCCCGTTAATTTTCAGGCCTATATGTTCAGTTTAATATCACTTTATTCTTGACTTCTTGTACAATGGCAAAAATTATTGTTGATCCTGAACTAGTCACGATCTTTAAGAATTCATAATTATATGGACCCAAAGTGCCTCAACGATATGCCCAGCGAATCACCATTATACTGCATCTTTTCTTACTAAAACATTGAGTGAACAAGATACTTAAAATACAATCTCTTAATCTCCATGTGGCCTTGAAGGTTCGTATTAAACAAATACATATTGACCACGAAATTCAAAAGGCTTCCGATTTGGATTGAAATCATTGGACAAAATGATTGAATACCCACTCCACTCCACTCCACTCTAATAGTCATGATCCAACTATGCAAAAAAATCGCCCCACATGCCTTTGTTAATTAATGGCTCGACAAGTTTCAAAAGTTCAGTTAAAATTTAACAATAACAATCCATTTTCTTTCTGTGAATCCATAAGTTAGAAAATGAACAGAAAAACAAAATCAAAGTTAAAAAACCGAGTCAAGATAAAGTTTAAAAGCAAGAAAACCAAATAATCACTGTTCAAGTAACCACATTCATCACGTTGATGATACCCTCTAATGCAATAGCATCTTTATTACGTAAAGCTCAAACTGAGCTGTCACGATGCTCAAAGATCATCAACCCACTGATCTTAAACCTCACAACGTTAGAAAACCATAAACACAGCGGACGTTTCTTCACCAGTAACCCCAGCATATAGATGATAGGACGGAGCTAATGCAATAATCTCTTGATCCCATCATATAAATGATAGGACATGGCAACTGCAGCAATCTGGGCACAGATTACACCGAAATTTGCTGAGAAATGGAAAAATTGGTAGAATTCAGCGTAGGTGAAGCAAATCAGAGGCACTTTCATGCATAGAAGATAAAACCCCAAAACCATAACTGCTAGGGTAGCCCCTGAGATTCTATTAAAAATTGAAGACATGGAAGAGGACTGGGGCTTATAAATGGAAAGATGAGGAGATATCGGGCGAAGTCTATTTTTCACCGGCTCCGTGACTGGAGTGGCAGCTGTTTCTCCAGCTGTTGCTTCAGTGGCTGTTGCCAAGGCTCGCTTAACTTCATAACTTTTACCAACTGCTTTGATGGCATACTCAGCAAACATGCTGCGGTGAAGCTTAAATGGATGAAATGACGGGTGCTTTGCAATGTCTCTGCAGGATATCCGTTATCAATTATTCAGGTCATCTCATTTCAAATACTCAGGAAAGCAGACAAGAACCAAGCATGGAAGAACAGCCATCAATTCAAAAGGTCTGGAACTGACAAGCAGCTGATTTCAATAGTGTCGCACGAATAGAATTATTAATACTTCCTCCTCCGGTCTAAATATAAGATAAGATTGACTTTTTTGAAAATATTAAGAAAGTTAATTAAATTACTTCAAAATATTTACATTGATTGTTTTTTCTCCAAATTATTTTGCCTAACTTATAAACTAATATATAATCTAATAATACATAACACATAATATGATTAACTAACTTATTTAACTTTGTTAATCTCTCCAAAAAAAAAAAACTCTATTTTATATTTAGGATTGAAGGAAGTATTAATTAGGAAGGTTTATCAAACAAGGAAGTATTAATTAGGAAGGTTTATCAAACAAAAATAATGCCAGTCAAGTAGAGCATACTTTCCAAAGAGAGGGATTAGTATGTGTGTTCCCAATATAATATATATATATATATATAGAGAGAGAGAGAGAGAGACATTTTGCCAGACAACAAGCATACTTTCACTCCGCAGATGAAAACGAATTGTTTTATTCTGGTATATAAGAAAATCCAGATACAGGAGCTCCACAGAAAACAAGTATACTTTCACTCCACCGGTTTCATTGTGGTTTAAATGTCTTGTTCCAAGCAGGGCTCATTATTTAGAGTACATTGAACAACAAAGACCGTTGAAGCATCAAACAGTGAATAAGCAATTTACTATAGCAGCAGAGTGCATTGCCAAGACAGGAGAAGAGGTGATGGGGAGAGTGGATGAAAATTACAAAAATAAACTAATGTATGGGCCATGTTCCAAGAATTTGGAAAACTGGGAGCTGATTGTCAAGTTTTAAAGTTGAAAAGGTAAGTTTCAACCCTTGAGTGGAAGGAGAATTTAAGCAGGGGAGTTTACCAAAAAATTTATGTAGTGCATAAGCTGTCCTGTTTCCTTCCTCCTTTAACCATTTATACTGATAAAAGAAAAATATATCATCTTAGATAAGATACGTTTATCTCTTCTTCAACTCAAGCAACAGTCCAGAATATATGAAAGTTGACATATCTGGGAATAAAACAAAGCGCATACCCTTCTTGCCCAATTTTTTTTTGGCCAACCCCTTCTTGCCCAGTTTAAATAATACAAATCGGCACAGTTTTAATAATAGTATCAAATTTAGTGTCGTAGTTCCTTACTGGAGGTGGGGAAGTAAATGATAGGGTCATGACATGACAAGCAAATAAATCATATAGATATAACATGCATCTTTCATATGAAGATTGCCACCCAGACCTATATTACGCTTCATACAAAGAGAAATTTAAGTCACGCAGGCAAATAATAAACATTGGTATCATACTATCATATGCTCAATAGATTAATGGATACTTACATGTTTTTGGCGGCTGAAGCTCCCGTCATTTGCTTCCCTTTTATCCATTCATCAGCAGAAGAGTGAGAAATACAATGGTTAATAACTTATTTAGAGGAAAATGTACAGTTGAGCAAAATATTACACCAAAAAGTATTAAAAAAATTATAGTATCTGTTAAATTTTCATCTGTTAGAAAAGTAATTTGTTTAAGAAACAGGAAGAAAAAGGGAAGGACGTAACAGAGAATTCGTAGGACTATATACCTGCAGAAGAGGAGGCAACGCCCAATCCACAGCCAAAGGTCTTGAAGCGAGCAACAACAATATTTCTGGTCTTTTCATCACCATTAATATGGAGTTTCATGTCACCCCCACAAGTGGGTGCCCTGGCCAAGCCCATACTGACCATCGGGTCATACTTGTTGAAGGATCCGACATTCCGTGGGTTGTTGTAGTGATCAACCTTCTCAAGGGAGAATTGAGGCAGAACTTGGAGTGTCAGAGGGGGCAACTCCCATGACTGTCCCAAAATTCTCTTTGAAGCCAGCCTCAACATTCTTTGGTAAATTCCAATTCTTCTTCCTCTTCAAGGCTTCCCCCCTTTCAAATGGGAAATATATATGGTTCCTCAAACTTCCTTTTTTTTAACTTTTTAAGAAGAATATTAGTTTGGTTTGGGTTTGGGTATGCTCGGGCAGGTTAGGGGTTTCAAGTAACCAGTAATAGCCAAATACCACACTTTATCAAAGAAAACAGGCATCTAAGTTCACAGATAATGACAAATCCCAGCGTCACTGACTATACTCAGTACACGTAAGGATCAAGGAATTACAAAGCAAGGTCATCAGGACAGCTAAAATTGCAGAGCAAGTGTGAGCAAAAACAGGAAACGCTGCCTCAAAATGAAGATAACAAAACCCACCCACGAGCGATCATAGTCATAGCTACACAAATCACAACTAAGCAGAAACAAATCTGTTTTCAAGAATAATGGACCATTGGCCACTCATTAATAAATGATTAAAAGTTCCATTTCTAGGATTTTTAATGGGTAATTTGATGATCATCGATAGTTGATGCAAATAAATGCACTGGGGCTGCCACAGAGCTAGATTGCCAGTGGCAAGATTGCATGGTTTATCGCGTCTAGATGCTATTAATGTTCGGAAGGCGTAAATTGTGAGCTATTGTTCTTGAACAAAAATTTAAAGAGAATGCACACCTTTCGTGGCACAGATCTTCCTCGCCGTCCGAGTGGGTAGATTCCGTCGGTCACAGGTCTTCCGCCACACGCGTCTTCCTCGCGAGCCGCGCCTCCTGCTGTCAGTCGCAGGCTATAGTGTTGGACTCGATTAGAAATTGAACTTTCTGGTAAAAGGATTCAATTAAGATTAATAACTTCAGTGAAGGTGGTGTGATAAAATCGGCCCAACTTTTCTTGGGCCCAATTAAAATAAAACTCATAAATGTGAAGCCCAAATCCACTTATAATTGGGCAGAATTTTTTGTTTTCTTGACTCATGGGTAAATTTTAGGGAAAATGGCACCTAGGTCCTAGAGACTAAAAATATTTATTAAAAATTCCCTCTAAATTTATCCTTTACCAAGAGGCCTTTAGGGACTTTTGGGATATTATGTTCAGATGAGAAATGACCTGCATGCTCCTGTACTTTCTACACAGCATGTCAGATGAGAGAGAAAGGAAAAATTCAAAAAACGTGCGGGTACTGTTCACTAAACATGAAAGATTTTAACAACTTTGCAGGCCGTGATGACTACTTTAGAAGCACATTTTGACAACTTCTTAAGCGGAGGTACTATTCACTCCGCTGTAGAAAAATTTTAACAACTTATCAGGCGTGATGACAACTTTGTAAGCATATTTTGACAACTTTTCAGGTCAGGAACTGTTCACTCCACTATGGAAATTTTAACAACTTCTCAGGCCGTAAGGACAACTTCTCAGGTCAGGAACTATTCACTCTGCCATGGAAACTTTAATAACTTCTTAAGCTGTGATGACAACTCCGTAAGCACATTTTAACAACTTATTAAGCGTGGGTATTATTCACTCCGCCATAGAAAAAATTTAACAACTTACCAGGCCGTGATGACAATTTCTTAACACGTTTTGACAACTTCTCGGAACTGGTACTGTTCACTCCACCATGGAAATCTTAACAACTTATCAGGCCATGATGACAACGTCGTGAGCACGTTTTGACTATTTGTAATGCATGTTCAGATGGATTTGCTATAACATGCATTACAAGTTGTCAAAACGTGCTGATGAAATTGTCATCACGCCCTGATAAGTTGTTAAAATTTTTCTTTGGCGGAGTGAACAGTATCCCCGCATGAAAAGTTGTCAAAACGTACTTATGAAGTTGTTATCACGGCCTGAGAAGTTGTTAAATTTTTTCTATGGCGGAGTGAATAGTACCCACGCTTGAGAAGTTGTCAAAATGTGCTTACGGAGTTATCATCACGGTCTGAAAAGTTGTTAAAATTTTCATGGTGGGGTGAACAATTCCCGCCCTGAGAAGTTGTCAAAACGTGCTTACAAAATTGTCATCACACCTGATAAGTTGCTAAAATTTTTCTATGGTGGAGTAAACAATACCCCCGCTTGAGAAATTGTCGAAACATGCTTACAAAGTTGTCATTAGGGCTTGCGAAGTTGTTAAAATTTTTCATGTTGCGTAAACAATAATCAAGCATTTTTTGAATTTTTCCTTTCTCTCTCCTCGGACATGCTGTGCAGAAAGTACAAGGGCATGCATGTCATTTCTCATCTGAACATAATATTCCAAAAGTCTTTAGAGGCCTCTTGATAAGGTGCAAATTTATGAAGACTTTTTAATAAATAATTTTGGTCCTTGAGACCTTTCCCTAAATTTTATTTTTTAAAAAAAACAGGGACAATTAAAGGGATAATATTTAAAATGCCATATTTTAAACATTTTAAAAAGTAACCAGACTTCTTCTAATTCTATCTTCCCATTCGTAATGGGGAATTTGAAAGAGACAAGAGGAAACAAAGACAGCAATAAAAGCAGCTCGAGAGATGATTTTGCTTTTGAAATGTTTGGACCATGCTTATTTCACAATTTGCCTTTTCTTTTTTGGCATGGGTTTGTATTTTGGGAAAATTTTAGATAAATACCTTATAAAATTCATAAACCTAAAAAAAATTGTTATCATTTGTAAAACCTATAAAGGTCCGAAAGGTAGAATATAGGTTTTGAAAATTATAACAAAAATACAAAAATGCCCCTACAGATTAAATAAGCTATTAGGGAATAGGATAAGGTAGTACTGTGCTCACTGACATGAGAGAAAACAACATACTAGCTTGGTTGGTGGTAATGCTATCAAAGAAGGTTAAAATTTATGAGTAATTGCGATAGTGGAATAGTCAAACTCATTACTAGTTTTGTTGATTGCGAAACATTATAATATATATACGGTAATTATGTTAATAGAATTAGTAGTGTTGATAATTTCATTATGATTACAGCAAATGCTATTACGATTTTGGTTAATACCAAATGTTACTAGTCACTTTAACAATTGACTTTATGTTATATATATATGTGATTATTTTTATAATAGTAGTATCATGATATTTACTTGAATTAGATGACTAATTGATACTAAATACATTCATAAATATAAGATTTTGTAGATTTTTGAAAAAAAAATTAAGGAGGTTGAATAAATTAATTTAAAGTATTATGGCTATGATTTTTCCTCTAAACTAATTAATTGGACTAATAAACTTATGTATAATTTAATTATCTGTTAGGTTAAGCGGTATAATCTAAAACAAGCCCGATTGATTAAACAAAGTGATGATAGAGTTTATTTATTTATTTTTTTGCTCAAAATGATAGAGTTCATTTATCATGTTTAGGTTTTTTTAAAACCTCAATTTATAGTGATTTTTTTAGCAACGCAATTTAGCATGGTCAGTTGGTCACTTATGCTATTGGAAAATCACCATCAAAATTTAACCTCTTACCATAAAAAATTGTCTTATATACCACCCACTTCGTACTCCTGAATTTTATAAATATTTTTCAACTAAGACTTTCAAATGTTTTGAAATTCTTGCAACTACATTCCATTAAATTATTTTCAAAAATAAAAATAAAAATTAGAAAAATATAATATTCATGTCATTTATTAAATCATGTTTAATGATAATTATTATATATTGAATTATCTTTATTATTAAATATAATCATGAAAATGTAATTGGCTTTATTAAAGAAATAATTTTTTCATAATATTAAAAAAATAAACTTGATTACAAAATTTGGTGCAACCCTAGCAAAAAATAATTAGTCGTTAGATTTATCAATCTATTTTTTTATATTTTAATATTAAATTCCATGATAATTATGTCATTTAAAATATACCCTGACATATAATTTTACTTTCATTTTGGATATACACCTTATATTGAAGTTTTATCATATTTTTATCTTCTTTCATTTACTTTCTTTATTATATATAACTTTATAAAATTTATTCCCTTTTTTGTAATTATATATTCTCAAATGCTTTTAATAAATAAAACATATTACAATTGTCAAAGTCACTTGTGAAAAATATAGTCATATCTACATATATATCGTAAATCAATTGTTAAAGTGACCATTAACTATTGGTATTAGCCAAAACTGTAATAGTATTCGCAATAATTATAATAGAATTGTCAACACCACTAATAATGCCATTAACATAATTACCATATATATCATAATATTTTGCGATTAACAAAACTAATAATGAGTTTAATTATTCCTCACAATTACCAATAAATTTTAACTTTTCCTGATATCATCATCACTAATCAAGTTAATATATTTTTCTCTCTCATCATCCTGAAGGCTTCTTTATTTTATAGGGGCATTTAGTCTTTGTGTTATAATTTTCAAAATCCATATTCCGCCTTTTGGAGCTTTTTGGGTTTTTTTTCAAATGATTACAACTTTTTTTGAATTTATAATTTTCGAATGTATTTATCTAAAATTTTTCCTTGTATTTAAAAATAATTATAAATTATCATTTCTTGGGTTGGTATGTGATCCGTACCCATGGGCCGGTTAACTAGCTCTCATGCGATTGTCTGTGTTTGATTGTGTGAAGATCCTTCGAAAACTGCTTGGATTAGGTCAACTTAATAATCAAATATAGTCGCTCATTAACTCTAGAATAAGATCTATTTAAACTTGTGGAGCAACTTTATTACAATTGCAGTACAGAACGAGATTTTTAGGTGTTTGGCTTAATGGAAGGGAGGGGAGGGATTTTTATGGAGGGGGGAATTGAGAGTTTGAAAGGAATTTTATTTTACTTTGTTTGGATTGATGAAAAGAAAGGGAAGGAGAGGGATTTTAGTTTTATAATTATTAAAATTAAATAAATATAATTATCTTTTACTTGATATATAAATATTATTATAATTCTATATATACTATTTAAAAATAGTACGAGCATGTTGTTCAACATAAAGTGAAATATTAATCTTTCCCCCCAACTTACCTCAATTTTGGAAGGGAGTGTTAGGAAGGGAATGGAGGGAAAATTTTCTCCCTTCCTAAAAATTTTTGTTATCTAAATAAGGGGAGAGGAGTAAATCTTCGAATTCCCTCCCCTCCCCTCATACCAAACAGACCCTTACCTATATTTGGATGGAGAGGAAATTTGGGGAGAAAACTCTAAAAAATGGTAAGTTTTTTTTATTATTTATGAAAGTTTTAAAATTTATTATTCATTTTCTCCCATTTTCTCTCCATCCAAATACACCTTTAAAGACACAAGGCAAGAAAGGGTTATTTAAAAGGTAATTTTGTTCCAGAAGCTAGCTTTCAGAGATAGGCATTTTACTCTTGTTGTTATTTTAGTTAATTTTAATAGTTGTTTAGTTAAATATATTAAGCTGACAATTCACATATTGTTTCTACTATTTTTATCAATATCCAAATTTACCTCATAAGCAGTATAACTTAGAAAAAAATAAAACAAATGACAAATGGACTCTTGGAGGCAATACGCCCTATAACAAAAAATAACTGAGGATATGTGTAGATTAATATATCAATATATTTATTCAACTAATCGAGGCACAAACAAAGATAAAATTGCTCATTTTTTTTTTTAAATTTTAGAGTAAAATTGTCCCCCTCTGCACAAAAATGCACATATAGATTACCAATGATTGATCGATCTGTTTTTGTGTGATTGATTGCAAATATGCTCGCCGTTTAGCTGTTCATGGCCAATTAATCACAAAAATTATCGTTGACTCGTCTCACAGAGTCAGGAGCCCCATTAATGTCAAAGCACGTCACGTTTAGAACAGAAACTTGATTAAAAATCCAGCATTATGATCAACTTGCAAAGGAAGGCAAAAAAAGAAAAGATCAACTTGCAAAGATATATCAGTGGAAGTTCTTGACTTTTTTGTAACCTTTGACATATTTTGTCAGTTAAAAAATATTACACTTACGTCAAATTTTTTATATCTATTATATTATATAAGTTCTCTTCTTATTTATTATATTTAAATTTATAATTAACTGATGATAATTTAAAATTAGAACATATAGTTACATATAATTAAAAAATTTAACAAAATAGATATAAAGAACATGACTTAATTTTTTTAAAAAAAAATTATATATATGCCAGCGTGGACCATGCCTTTCGCTGCATACATGATACTTCTATGAGCACCCAATGAATATCTGGCTAGATATTATCTTTTATCGATTGACAGTAACTAATTAGCACGGAGTATTAATTTTAATATGTGATGGCGCTGGTAGGCACGTCATCCGTGTAATTAAATATATACATTGATATCACCATCGAAAAATATATATATATACACACATTGATAAATAAATACAGAGTTTACTTTTTGGATTGAGAGATCATTGGATAGTACACATATCTAGAATTTTGTTACTTAACGGCTCCAAATTTATAATTTAAAATAATGATTGATTGTGTATATATCCCACCGACTCCCGTCTAATGATCGTCACATTGTAATATAATTACTATTATTAATCTAGCTAGGATTAGGACAACAGAAAAATAGCGTTGTCGACTTGTCTTTTTCCTAAAGAGCGAGAGAGACGTAACTTTCCAACACAGACACTATGGTCCCACGGAACAACCTTATGTGTTCACATAATCATGCATACGACGACGGCCTTTGACCTAAAATCAGCTGTCCCAGGATGAGTGTGTGAGTGTGTGAGTGTGTGAGTGTGTGTGTGTTTAACAATCAAAAACTAATCTGCCCCATGCATAATCACCTTTTAGCACATAACCTAAAACCGGGCATTTAATTTCTTTTAAACGACGACTTTTGAGTTGTATATAGAAGTTATGTATTTATATCAGCATTATGTATTTATCAGCATGCGCGTTATGTATTTATATATTTTGGTTAATGTAAAAGGCTTAGATTTGGTACGAAGAAATTAAATTAACATACACGTACATTATGTCAATTCTTAATATTGGTATATCCCAAAGATGATGTATATTTTATGCAGGGGCCAACTGTCCCAGTGACTATCCAGTAATTAGGCCGCATCATTTATTTATAGGAATCATCAAATTAAACTACAGGCCAATGCCTTTTTCAGCTTCGTTCTTGTCTTTTTCTTATTCTAGTCTGATTGCACGCTTATTTTGGTGCAAGGGACCGGATTCTCATAATTTTAAGCAAATAAAGTGGGGTATAATAAACTTATCTACTATCACAAGACATAGTTTTTTTTTTCTTTGAGAGACTTACAAAATAAATAAATTATTTAGTTATATCGTATGTTCTATATATTATTTAGATTATATGTCAGTTTATAAGTCAGATAAATTAATTTGGAGAAAAATGATAGATATGAATGTTATAAAGTAAATAAATTAATTTGCTTAGTCTCTTAAAAAAATTAATCAAGTTTTATATTTAGAACAAAAAATAATAATAAATTATACTATTTATCCTCCACATCTCCATAAGGAGGGTTTCTCTTTTTCCACCCGCATTAAAAAAAAGAAAGTTATACTCGTTTATTATTAGCATATTGTTCTTGTAAGTTAATTTCATCTGAATAATGCGAGTTGTCTATTCTTTCAAACATAGCTGTCGTACTATATTTTTATTGATCTAATGACTCTCGGCAATGAGGCTTAGTCTTTCTTTTTTAAAAAAAGAAAGAAAAAGAAAAAAGTGGGATGTAATGGTTTTGGAATTATTTGAATTGGCCACCTATATTTCTCCAAAGGCCAAATAACAAATCCATCTCCCAGGAGTACATAATAAACAAAAGCAGTTTTACATCTCTTACCAAAAAAAAAAAAACAGTTATGCACCTCAAAAAGAATATATTCCCTCTGATCCTAATGATAAGATTTAGTTGATTTTTTTATAAAAACTCTAAAAAATTAATTATATTATTTTAAGACATTAAAATTTATTTTTTAAACTATATTGTTTGATTTATGAACCAATATATAATATAATAAAAAACAACATATGATATGATTAAGTAATGTAATTAGCTTTTATAAGATTCTCCAAAAAAAATCAACTAAGCTTTATAATTAATATTAGAGGGAGTATAACTCAATATCCACCTTCACTCAAAATTCTTAACAAAAGAATGAGCATAAGCAGTAATTTAATTATAACCAGAAAATAGAATATTCTAGTTTTATTAATATATGAAGATAATCCTCTCTCTCTCTCTCTCTCTCTCTCTCTCTACTTGCAAAGGTTTATGGGTGGAGAGCTGAACAGTAGGTGAACTGAATCAGAATCAGAAAAGGGACAAAAATGTTCGAATATAATGCAAATAATCTTTGCTATTATTAGTACATATATGGCATATTCCGATTATATAATTAATTAACCCAAATTCCTTTGGCACACCAATCCTATATGTTTCCTGTTTTTCCGTTCCTCCTATTAAATTTTATTATCATGAAATGCAATATGATAATTTATGTAGGGAAAATGACACTTAAATACCACATGAATTTGCAAAACCCAAAAAGGTCTATTAATATTTTAAAAAGACACTAAGGAACCATGGACTAAA
>JBAGKO010219403.1:0-12636 GCA_037177275.1 Acacia concinna
CAGCTTGCAAGGTTTTGAGCAAAACCTTGCCATTATGGCAAGGCTGGCTATCCTCGAGGATCCTATGTACCCTCGAGCCTGGAAAACCAGCAACCCTTCTGACTTAGCTCCAAAAACTCGTTCTTTCTTTCTTACTGAATGAATATTACTCAAGTACACTTACTTAAGTAATCTTCCTTTAGTTTAACATAATTTAAACACCTTTTCAAATCCTTCTAAGTTTAATTATAATCAAAACATAGGATCTAACACTCTTTTTGTGTAAAATCTTTTTCTTAAAAGAATTATTAACTCAATTATTAATTAAATCATTATCCAAATGCTAACATAATCATGATCCTTTAATTACTATCAAACAAGTTAACCATGATAGAAAATTTTAAAATTACATTTTTAAAAGCACTATCATGGTTAAAATAACAAAACCCCTTTATAGAAATTCAAGCACATAATTGGGCTTTGGACTTCTTGAAGCCCAAGATAAACATTCCTTACAAAACCTAAATCTTTAACTAAATTATACTTCATCGCATATCAAATTGTCCAAATCAAATTAAAATATGAACTTATAAGTTTTGAAATACAATCTTAAGGCACCTCAAGGCCACGAAAATCATTAGAAGGTAATCCAACAATAAAAAAAATTAAAGGTATACGATCAATATATCAAATCTTAAAAATAAACCAAAGTATGTAAATGAGCCTTAACATGACAATATACAATAATCTATCACAAACGAAAAGAATAGAAGCATTATTCTTATAGATGTAGCTTAATTTTTAGGAGCTTTCCTATTAGACCACTACAGGAACTATCACATGAAAAATGATAAATAGACAAGGCAAGACAAGGTCTCAACAACCAACAATCCATCTCGTTGGGTATATGAGTATACAAGTAAGTGCCCTTGAGGTGTTAAGTAGGATAGTGGCATTATTGAAAATATTAAATAGTTACAAGTATATCAATTTACAATATCATTAACTTAGTTTCAATCTCAAATTTATCATTTGGGTGTACAAATATCAATATGTAATAATTTACTCTCTAACCTCCTTTATTTCCTCCTCGCCTTATTTCCTCTGACTAAACCCATAGGTTAGTGGTCACTTATGTGACTGATAGTTTAACTTAACAAACCCACTGATAAAGTGATATGAATTAGTCAAAATCCATAGAACACAAGACCAGACCATCAGTTCCCCCAAATATCAATGAAGTGTCATGGCCCAACTAAACACAATGGGCCAAATGACTAACCAATATACATCTAAATGTCCATTACCTTATTTCCTTTTTTGTACAAGAATTTCACCCTCTTATTTTCTCTAAGAATAACCTCCCATTAAGATCCACATCTTTCATCCCCTCATATCAACACTCCAGAGAAATAATCAAAATAAATATCACATAACAATATCAATTCACAATTTATCAAAAGAATATTTCCAATCCCATAAACCAACACCAATTTATATAATATGATATCACTATCCATTTCTCAATAAAAATTAATCACACAAGACAATTTTAATAATAAAATAACTTCATAGTTCATATTACAAACTAATAGAAAATTTATAGTCATATATTTATATATATTTAAATATTCAAAAATCACTCACAAAAATATTACAAACAGGCACAACGAGAAGAAAATGGTTACCTCTCTCTACAGTAAAGTATTACCACAATACTTTTAATCCAAGAGTTCAATCACAAGGTATAATCAATCTACAACAATTAATTTATTATATGTTAATAACTCTTTGAGTTGTTAGAACAATTAACTCAATTAACTTAATTATATAGATTTAAAGTTATGAAATAATTAACCCAAAAGTTCCAATTGCATACTATGACCAAATTATTGGTTCAAATCCTAATTAATTTTTTTAACCTAAACCATCCATCAAGTCATTGGTTATTATCAATTTCATGCCGTTAAATAAACTCCCCAAATTAAAGTTTAGGATTTCAAACATAATTTGTTATAAACTCCCCAAATTAAGTTGTGGTTTCAGCTTAATCGAATTTGTGGTTGAAGAGCTATGGTTGAAAGATTAGAGCTTTGTCATATTGGACGAAAATGAGCAAAGGAAGTCTATTTTCATATGAAACAACATTTTTTGGAATCATCAACCTCCTTTCTTTGCTCATTTCCGTCCAGCATGGCATAGCTCTAATCTTTCAACCATAAATCCTATTGAGTTAAAACTTGTTTCATATGAAAATAGACTTCCAATATGACAAATGGACATCAAAATCAAGCTCAAATCAGTTCATATGAAAAAGATATGAATTTTCAAAGTTAGTGCCAGATTTCATCATAATCATACATACAAGGTTCAATGTTTTTGATATATTTCTCAAACCACAACTCCAATTGAGATGAATCTTTTTGAATATGAAACTAGACTGCTACAGATTTCTAAATAAGCAAAGATCAACTAAAACAAAGATTATATTAGGGAGTTATGAATTTTTGAAAATGATGTTAAGGTTTAATGGTGGTTCCAGAACAATATTCATTCTTTGGTCATATCTTCTAGAATACAATAAAAGAGGATTGAAAGAGATTTCTACATATAGTTTATTTGACAAATTTAGAGATAAAATGAAAGAGTTATCCTTTGCTAGATCAAGCTTGCCTCCCAAGTGTTTTGCAGCTAAAAAACAAAGGGAAAACAGATCTGACGAAGGACATCATTTGTCAGAGGAAAGAGAAAATACTTTAAAGGTATAATGGACAATTGGCATGTTGAACTAATTACAAAAAAATCTCACGGGACTTTTTTTACAATTACATGATTTCATGGGACCATTTAATCGTATATTCCGTTGACTAGGACCAAAACGCAAATTTTCCTAAAATTAATAATTAATCATTCTCTACATTACTTAATCATCTATTAATAAAGCTCAAAACTTGTCTAAAACCTTAACCCTAAAATATTCTTCAATTGGTACAAAATAACTATCATTAGAATGAGAAAAATATATAGAATAACTTCCATATAGAAAGTTTTATCAGAAGAAGTGATTTTGAGTATCTTATTGATTCTCAAAGTAGAACTCTAAATCTAAAAATGATGAACAACAACATTGTGTCGACTTTTTGGTTTGGTTATGCTCATTAATAAAAAAATCTTAAAATCAAAATTATATCAATTGAAGAGACCGAGCAGAAACCCAACATAAAATTAACCAAACCGAATTAACCGAAATATTTAGGTTGGTTTTAAGTTATTTCACTTATAACCGAACTTTAAGGCTATATGTAATCTGAAAAATCAAAGAGATGGACAAGACTAACTAAAATACGTATAATATAACCAAATTAATGGATAAAAAACAATTTTTTATTTGGTTATTTAGCAACAATGTTTTAAGAAAATAAAATCTATCAGACTAGATAAAAAAATTAAAACTATAATAAAGAAAAAAAAGAGAAAATCATAGCGATTAAAATGATCTAAATCAAAATCACAATCCAAAAAAACCACTAGATCAAATCTATAATTTGAGAAGAAAAAAAACTAACACAAAAGAGAAAGATCTAGGGAGAAAAGGAGCAAATGGAAGAAGACGCATGAAGTAAAGGTGAAGGGTATTACTCTTTTTCTCTTTCACCTCGCCTTCCAGATCTGAGATGTCAAAAAAACTCAAGTGGGTTGAAGACAATAATTAGAGATGTTAGGGATTGGGTCATTGGTTTGATTTTCCTAAGGGGAAGAATACTGAGGATAAAGAGCAGAAGTCACAAATAGACATAGATCATAGGTCAGGCTAAAGGAGATGGTGATTGGTGAGTGGATGCTTAGGAGATATAATTATTACAACACATAAGGGTTTTTACTTTTTAGGGTTAGTATTTTAGTATGTGGGAATAACTTTAAGTTGGGCCTGGGCATTCTGGACATGTCTTTTTTTATAAAAAAACATGAGTTTGGATTTAGGCCACTAGAAAGGTAGAAAAACATACACACAACCCATATGTTCATATGCTATTTCAGTTATTCGATTATTACCAATTTTTTTGATAATCACCAAACTGAAGATCGAACATTGAAATATCATATGAAAAAACCAAAAAATGGCACAAATTGAAATATCTGAATTGAGTTCGGTGGGGTTCGGTCTTCAGTTTCGATTTTATTTTTTGCTCACCCCTAACTATGACTGATGTATTAGGGGTTTATAACTTTATATAACCCCCACCCAACACCACGTGGCTACAATAAAGGAGGACCATGTGCCCATTTATCTTTTTTTTTTAAAATTCTCTCCCCCTATCACACACACATGCACTTATATATTTATTTTTATATCTCTATTTACTTATTTATGTATTTATACATATACATGTTATTCATTTCTTACATAGTATTATTTTTATATTATTTTTTCTTAAAGTCTTTATAGTTTCAACCAATTTTTAATGAGGTCCCTATAGTTTTTTTTCTTTATATTAAGTCATTATACTTTCACTTATTTTTTTATCAGGTCCTTATAGTTTCACATGATTTTTGATTAGATCCCTTTAATTTTTTTTATTGGGTTAAGGTACAAAAATAACCATAAGTTCTTATCAAAAGTGCAAAAGTAACTATGCACTTTTTTTGGAGCAAAAGTAACCATGAATTTTAGAAAATTATGCAAAATGGTTAAGTTACTGTAGCGAACCATCACAAAAAATTAACAGCGCTACAATAACTTAATGGTTTTGCACCATTTTCAAAAGTTCATGGTTACTTTTACTTCAAAAAATAATTCATAGTTCCTTTTACACTTCTGACAATAGTTATGCTTATTTTTACACCTTAACTCTTATTCAATGAATACTAATATTATTCTTCCAAGAATATGAAATATGATATTGTTATTGATAATCTTATTTAATATTATAATATAAATACTAATATTCTATAAATAATTGATTGTTGTGATATTTTATTTTAACATTATTTTCCACGATTTATTTGAATATTCTTCATAATTTTTAATTAAACATAAATTTATATTATTTAAATTTTAATCATAATTTTTATTTATTTATATAATTATAAAATTTGAATTATAATAATAATTTTTCTAAGAATAAAAATGGAATTATTATAGTTATTAAAATAAAATAACAAACTAACAAGATCTTAATTAAAAATCAATAAGGACATGATAAAAATAAAATAACTACAAGGACCTGGTTAAAAACATGTGAAATGATAAGGATATGATAAATAAAAAATTATAAGAACCTAATTAAAAATTGATTGAAACTATAAGGACTTTCATATTAAGTATCCTTATATTTTAACTAAACCCTTTTGATTTCATTATTGCATGATAAATCTTTATACTATGGTTGGATTGTCATCATTTAAGAGTTAAGGATGAAGACACATCGAAGATTGCTTTTTGAACTCGCTATGGGCATTATGAGTTTTTATTTATGCCTTTCGAGTTGACTAATGCTCCAGTCGTCTTCATGGACTATACAAACAAGATTTTCAGGCCATATTTGGATCAGTTTATTGTTGTTTTCATTGGTGACATCCTCATTTATTCTAAGAATGAGCAATACCACTGGGAGCACCTTTACATTGCATTGCATATTTTAAGAGATCATAAGTTATATGCAAAGTTGAGTAAGTGTGGGTTTTGGTTCAAGGAAGTGAAGTTCTTAGGTCATGTGTATTCTATTAAAGGAGTATTCATTGATCCTAGAAAAGTGGATGCTGTGTTGAATTGGAAATCCCTAAAATTAGTAATTGAAGTGAGAAGTTTTATAGAGTTGGCTGGTTACTACATGATATTTATTAAAGGGTTCTCTCAAATTACTATGCCTCTAACCAAGTTGACCAAGAAAGATCAGCCGTTCATATGAACTGATAAGTGTGAAGTTGCTTTTTGGGAGCTGAAGACAAAGTTGACTACAGCTCCTATACTTACCATTCTTGATACATGTTGTCTATACGTAGTGTATACGAACGCTTACCTCAAGGGATTAGGTTGTGTATTAATACAAGAAGGCAAGGTGGTTGTATATGCTTTGAGATAGTTGAGGCCTAAGAGAATTATTTGACTCATGAGTTGGAACTCGCCGTTATAGTGTTTCCATTGAATATTTGGAGGCATTATTTGTATGGAGCTCAGTTTGAAGTTTTCAATGATCACAAGAGCCTAAAGTATTTAGTTGACTAGAAAGAATTGCATAATAGATAACGCAGATGGATTGAATTCTTGAAGGATTATGATTTTGAAATAAAGTACGTTGTGACGGATGCTTTGAGTCAAAAGTCTATTCATGATTTCTGTATGAGCTTGAAGGAACAATATTGGTTGGAAGACTTGAGGGACCTTTATGTTGTTCCAGACAAGAAGATACTTTGAATTTTGTTTTGGGTGAGTACAACTTCAATCAAAATCTCAAAGATGCTCAGATATAAGATAATCATTTAAGATGGATTTGAGAAGAGTTAGAGCAAGGAGAGGTTTAGGATTATGGCATTGGAGATGTGAATATCTTAGAATATAAGAAGAGAATTTGTGTTCTTAATGATGAAGAGATTAAAAAGACTATTTTAGAAGAGGCCCATCGGAGTCTGTATACCATACATCCCGGAATTATCAAGATATATATTGACTTGAAGTAACAATATTGGTGGCTGAAGATGAAAAGAGATATGACTGACTTAGTGTTAAGATGTTTGACTTGTTAGGCAGTCAAGATTGAGCACCAGAGACCACCAGGATTACATCAAAATCTTGATATGCCTAAGTGGATATGGGATAGTATTTCCATTGTTTTTATCATGGGTTTACCTCTTATCTAGACAAATTATGATGCTATTTAAATGATCGTGGACCTATTGACCAAGTTAGCACACTTTTTACCAATAAGAGCATACCACTCTCTAGAGAAGTTGGCTAAGTTGTACATTAAGGAGGTTGTTCGTATACATGGTGTAACATACCGAATTTAGTCACCAAATATTTATTGTAAATGGGACAAATTAAATGGAATAAATGGTGGATTTGGTATAAGAATTATAGCCAAAGTATGTTTTGACTAATTTCTGGAATGAAATTAGTGGTAGTTTTGTTGTGCATCATTTTTACCTAGGCTAATAATGTCTAAGAACTGTGAAACTTTCCAATATAAAAGTATACATATCAAGATTTAATTGGATATGTCATTTACATTATTCAGATGTATATGTAGGGAGTTCTATATTTTTGAAGTTTGGCTGGGAAAAACTGACGAATTCTAGGCAGTGATCAATTGAGTAGGATACTAAATTGATATGTATCTAGAAAGGTTATGGCTGTATATTTCCCTAAAACAAGACTGGTTAAGGGTTACACAGCGTTTAGAATAATCTCAATTGCACATAAAGAAAATTATGCTGGCAATTGATTCAAGATAAAAGGAAAATTACAATAAAATGGGATTTGGTGAAAATTGAGCTTTGAAAGTGAGAAGAATGAGTTTCATATGGGAAACCATTGAAATAAATGTTTAAAAATAGTTCCAAGAATGATTTATGAGAAATAAATTGAGATTGAGTTTAAAAAGGATTTATGGTGAAAAGAAATTACTAGAATTAAAAGGTAATGTCACAATTGTAATTTTTGGCTCATACAAGGACAAAAAGGGAAGAATAAAAATGATCTCAAGGGTAAGATAGGGATGTCAAAATGAAGGGCTAGGATTAAGTTATACAAGATAAATATCAAGACTAAGTAAACTAAAATGAGTGGCTAAGGATTGAAGTTTATTAATTAATTCTAATTAGCACATGTGGTAAACATTACTTAAACCAATTGAAGGGGGCAATTGGCAGCTCATTTTCGGCTAGCCAAAGGAGCAAGAGAGACAAAAAAATATAGAGAAGAGAGAAAAGGGAAGGACATAAGGAATAACAAGAGAAATGAAGAGTTCTAAGGTAAGATTAAGCCAAAATCTCCCATTTTCTTCTTGATTTTTGATCTCTACTTTCTCCTAATGGTCATGGCTTTCTTGACATCTCATGTAGCAAGGTGAAAATCAAGAGCAAGAAGGGTCTTGATTTTGGTTAGAGAGAGAAAGTGAATAACTCAAGAGGTAATCTTCAAAACCTTGTATCTTTGGTTGATTTTATTATTTGTTGGTAGATATTATTGTCCATGATGATTATTGGTTGTTGTGGCTGATTTTCTTTACTTGGGATACACAAACCCAAGGGGAGGTACTACCCAAATTTCTATTGATAATGTGGAATATGAATTGAAGGGTTTAAACAAGTGAATAAGAGTGTATGAAGGATGTTTGATATAATGAAGTTTGGAAAATCATTTTGTTCCCTTTGGCTAAATATTTTGGCTTGAATAGGGTAGTAGGTATGAGTTGGAATTTGATGCATTTGATGATTCCAATGTCTTTGAAATTGAATTTTGTGTAGGGTAAAGGTAGAAACATGAATTGGAAGTATTAAACATGGTGGTTATTGTGGTTGTTGTCTTAGTTTGGATGATTTTGAATTTTTGGGATGTAAGAACCCTAAGGAAAAGTGCTGCCCAAATTTGGATTGATAATGTAAAATGTGTAGATAAAGGATTAAACAAGTGATTTAGGGTGTAAAGAGGATGTTTTGTTGGAAAGAACATTGAAGCTCCATGTTTCCCATTTTCCCCTAATTTTGGCCTGACCTATTTGAGTATGATGGGACTAGATTTTATTGGTTTTTATCCTTCTAATGGGTTTAGAATGAAAAATTGTGTAGGGTAAATGTGAAAAAGTGATTTTGGAAGCATTAGGATTGAAATTAGCATTTTGCCCTAAAAGTGCCTCCGTTTTGGTTTTGACTTGTTACATGGGGAAAAATTTGGATTTTGGTAAATCTAAGGTCAAAAACGGATTCCACACACAAAATTGTGTAGGGACAGACTGTGTCATAATTTTTGAAAAAGTGTAATTACATAGGGTATAAGTGGAAATAGATCGGTACCCTTAAGGGCATTTTTGTAATTAGGAATTTTGGATAGAGATAATTCATTGCATACATTTAGGATATACAAACTTAATGAGTGGTAGCTCATTTATTATAAATATGGAATTCTAGCATTTGACCTTTGGCCAGGTAGACCAAAGCACTGGTAGGAAGGATTGACCACTGGAAAGGACTTCAGGTAGTAACTCTTCCTCTTATAAACTATGATGTGTTGCATATATTATTTTACCATGTATTGTGATGAGATTAAGATGGGGATGCTTAGGAGACAGTGTGATTCTTTGTGGTCCACAGTGAGGTATTGAGATAGCCGCGATTGCCATGAAGCCATGTAAAGCCATAAGATGGTGTGAGTGATTACAGTTCACCATGATACTGAGATGGGCTGATGCCCATGACTCGGTGTAAAGCCATTGAGATATAGGGACATCCGTGAGATGATATAGGTATGCCGTGAGACATGAGATTTATGCCATTGATCTGCATTTGCACATGATGACCTGTGACATGATGATTTGTGATATGATGATGCTGGTTGGCCTTGCATTCTTAGTATATTCACATTTTATATGATTAAATGTCTATTATTATTGAGATTCGTATGAATATCACCCTTTCCAAAACTTTATAATTTATTCAGTTGAAGTAAGCAGTTGTAAAGGCAAAGATGTAGATGCCGACTATGGTGTGATGTGATCCTGAGCTAGAGTTGCCGTTGGATATTTGTTGTATAGTTTTTTCTTAGTTTTGAGACTTTTGGGGACTTTGTAAATATTTTGTAAATAACCCTGTGTACATTTAAGCATGATATATTAGTATTGCTTTTGATGGGTGCAGAATTTGCAACCCTTGACTCTATCTAAACTCAGTTAAGCATTGATTTTACACTTTCAATTAATTTGAGCAAATTAAAATTTAATTTAAATAAGTGACAACAAAATTTAAAATCAAATTAAAATAAACTAATGACCACAAATATTAAAAAAGGCAACCTATAGTCACTAATCACTTATTAGTTTCATAAACTTTGTTTCCAATAATGTAATTATTTTTTATATTATTTTCATTAATCTCGAGTATAAATAATTATAAATGCCTTTCAATCCACTTACAACCCTCTCTTAAGTATAAAATGTTATGTCTAACATAAATTACTCAAGAGGCAAAACAATTCAAACACACTCTTCAACAATTATATGGGGCTATTAGGTATATGTTTATCCTAATCACAAATTAGATCGTAATCTAATACCATATTACTTAATCTCAGAGCCTAATTAAAATTCCTTTCATCAAAGTAAATTCTAATACTCAAATTCATACTTAGTGGTGATCAAGCACTAAGTAGATAAAAAAAATAGACAAGATTAAGTAACCAAAATTAACATTAAAACATAACTAATAAATAAAAACAAAGTCTAATCCACCAATAAGTTTTGCAAGATAAAACTAACGAATCATTGGATAAAATTCCAATCAGCAGCGACACACATAAATTCAGAATCAAAACTCAGGTTTACAAGGAAAAAGAGAAGAGACAAAGAACAAAACTCAGTCCATTTTTTTTAACGGCATTCACCTTCTCTGGTTCCTTCTCGCGATTTCTCTCTACCTCTCGCACTGATCCTTGTCGGACCTGGGGAAAAAGAAGAGGAACAGTAATGACGGTCGCCTCCCCAAGTCCAGCCGTTAACGCTCTCTTCTGCTTTCCTTTCTTGCTGCTGGTTCTCGTTCACTGCTGGTTGGGTCCGTGAAGATGAAGAGCAGATGACGATAACAGTTTTCTGTGGCTACCTCCTATTCTCCCACGCGTCTGTAGCTTTTTTGGTTTATTAAGTCTTCCATTCATTGCATTAGATGCTGCCATATTTGACACTCTGAAAGTAAAGGAAATGTAATCTATCTAATATTTAATAATATAATAATAATAATAGTATAATAAAAATAAATTGGTTTTATTTATTATTTCTTTTTTTTTCTTTTTAAAAAATTCTATTTAATATTTTTTTGTTATGATTTCTTTCCTTATCTTAAAAACTTATACTTTATTTTGACATCCCACAAAAGATATACTAATTTGATATCTTGTAAAATCTCACCAAAATCTTTTAAAATTGTTTAGATAACTCTCCAAATATCTTTAAAAATATGCATTAAACGTATAAAATATAGAGAGTTATCAGCTTTATGCTATTTTCTGATCACCATATGAAATATACTTAATAACTCTGATAAATATCAAAATAAATAAGGGGTTTGACATACAATGAAGGCAAGCTGCTGGAGGGGCCAAGAGGTAAGGGCTAGCAAGTGAAGGAGCCGTCATGCTAAAGCTATTTGTTTATATATGCATTTTGGCTAGAGATAGAATTTTGAAAGGCCTATCTAACAGGTATGTAGTATATATAAAGGAAATCCTATAGGCGCCGGTATATTTATTATAAGACAATATTATAATGTGTAATCGAGATGTTATTATCAGTAGCAGTTTACTGTTCATATATGAATCTTATCTACACATTTTTACACTGATAAATGTCAAGAGGAAAAAGGGTCTTGATAGGAAACTCAAATTCTCATCTTCAAAAGGAGTATTGGCGCTGGTTGGAGTTTAAGTTACCATAAGTTTTAGGCGCCAAGCAGATTTTCAGCATGGAAACATTATAATCTTCCATTTCCCAAACTTAATTTATATTACCAATGGGACCTAATAGAATTGCTTCTTCTTTTTTGTTTTTTGTTTTGATAGTGTAATAGAATTGCTTTTAATTCCTATCAAAACACACACGAGCGCGCACACACATTTCTTTTTACGCAATAAACTTAAAATATTTAGTAAAATAACTTTACCGTGAGTTATCAATAAACTAAAATAATATAATTGATTTATTTTATTGTGAATTGAAAATCCTTGTTTTAATACTTTTATTTCAGGATATTTGGCATACAGGTCATATCAATGGCTTTCATTTGTGACAACACCAAATAGGAAAACTACCTACTACGGATCACACTTGCACAGAGCCACAGAGGCGTCCATCGAGTCATAGTATTTATTCCTATCCTATAAAATTCAACTGAGACATTATTAATCGTTTTTAGGGTAGACATAATATTTATAAGGGAAAATCTTAAAAAAAATAAGGAAAATAAAGAAATCTCAATTCATAATAGCGAAATTGAGAAATCCCATATAAATTTTTTGTACTTTTTGTGTAATTACAAAAATGCTATTGGATTTTTAACAACACGAGTATTATAATTAACAACACGAGTATTTAAATTAACAACACCAGAAGCATTTAGGTATTACATAATTACGCTGTGAGCTATTTGTGCTGATGTTGTTAATTGAGATACTCTTGTTGTAAATTACGATACTCATGTTATTAAAAATTCAGTGGCATTTTCGTAATTACCCAAAAAAGTACAAAAAACTGATTTGAGATTTCCTGATTTTGCTGCTCTGAATTGAAATTTCCCCATTTCCCTTGTATTTTACTGAGATTTTCCAATATAATATTTATAACAGAGGAAGTTAAAAATAAAATTATTTAGTAGGATGAAAACATAAATATAAAGGTTAAAGTAGATTTTTAGTCCTTTAAATTTTACAAAAGGTATACTTTTTTAGTCCTTTAA
>JBAGKO010219413.1:0-12636 GCA_037177275.1 Acacia concinna
ACATATTTAATGTTTTTGACGTAGCGACCATACCAGTTAATTCATGTTTGAGAATCCTTGAAATGAATCATAACCTGTTATTTGACATAATAAAGATCATTTGCAAAGGTTAGAAACTAGTGGGTATCAATATAATGGAGTCTTGAATGATTAAGAAGTTTACGCTACGATGCTCTGTTTTTTGGAAAATTTGGTATTTGAAATTCCCTTGAGGTTTCTGGTCATCCTTGAGGCAATCCTCTAGAAATTAGTAGTCTTGAGGTTTTAGTCAGAAATCAACAAACAGACTTTAATAAGAGTGTGTCCTTGAGGATTTTACAAGATGAAATTACCTTGAGGTTGAGAAACCTTGAGGATTCAAGCAAATAGAGTAGTACCCTTGAGGGTTCAATTTGTACTCAAGGTTAGTTTCTGAAAGGCATAGTACATAGTTTGCTTACACCCTTGGGGTTAAACGACAATTCTCGAGTCGTAGGTTTTATTAGGAAAAATAACACAGAGCATGTGAAAATGTTAAGTTAAAATACTTACCACCCTCGAGGTAATGAGTAACTTCGAGGTTCCATTGATATTGGTCCACTTAAGGTTTTGAAATAGACAGCTAGGTTTTGAATTGCCTTGCAAGGTTGACAGAATTTGTCCTAGCCTAAAGGCTAGATACCACCCTTGAGGCTCCCCCTAGTTTCTCAAGACAACAAAGTTCCATTGCAAACTTACTCCAATAACAAGGTTGTGATCTAACCTTGCCGTTGTGGGAGGGACCCATGACCTCGAGGTTAACCCTCACCCTCGAGGTTGGGGTCATACCTCACCAAGGCCAAGGTTCTGGTCTAGCCTTGCTGCCACAGCAAGGTTTTTCACAAACCTTGTTGTTGTAACAAAAGTCCAATTCCCTCGAGGTTACCCTTCACCCTCAAGGTTGTAGTCACAACTTGCCAACTGTAAGTTTTTGGTATAGTCTTATACCCATAGCAAGGTTGGAGCCAAACCTGACTGTCGTGGCAGAGAGCCCGTAACCTCGAGGTTGTACCTCACCCTTGAGGTTGTGGCTCCTTCTTGCCAACTTGCAAGGTTTTGAGCAAACATTGTAGTAATGGCAAGGTTTGTTCAGAACCTTGCCTCAGAGCAAAGATGACTTTAACCGTGAGATTGATGACAACCCTCGGGTTGCTTGGTCACTCCTTGCTCTTAGCAAGGTTTGTTACAAAACCTTACCGTTATGACAAGGTTGGCAATTCTTGAGGTTTTCATGTAACCTTGAGGTTGGCAAAACAACAACTCTTATGACTTGGATCCAACAATCTTTCTTTCTTTCTTACTAAATGGATATTACTCAAATACACTTAAGTAATTTCCCTTTAGTTCAACACAATTAAACACTTTTCAAATCATTTTAAGTTTAGTCATAATCAAAACATAGGATCTAACAAAAGCATTTGCATCCAAATATGTGCAGATGACTGATATTTGGCTTTCTTCCTTTGTATAATTCATATGGTGTTTGGCCAAGAGTTTTCCTGATGTAAGCATGATTTGAGATATAGCATGTTGTACTCATTGCATCAACCTAGAAAACTTAAGATACACCATTTTCATTAAGCATGCCATTTCTATAACAACTCTATTATCCCTTTCTACAACACCATTTTACTGTGGAGTTTTAGGAGTTGAGAAGTTAAGATCAATACCATGTTCATCATAGAATTCTCCAAACATTTGATTATCAAATTCTCCTCCATGATCTGTTCTAATAGAAACAATAGACATACCCTTCTCATTTTGAACCTTGTTTTAGCAAATATAATAAATTCATTGAATGTTCTATTGTTTGATGACAGAAAAATAGTCCAAGTAAATCTTGAGAAATCATAAACTATGACAAGAGTATATAAGTTCCCTCCTAAACTTTTCACTTTGGCTGGACCAACCAAATCCATGTGAAGAAGTTTTAGGGTTTTTTAGATGACATTTGATTTTTAAGTTTGAAAGAAGTTCTAGTTTGTCTTCCCATATGACAAGAATCACAAATTTCTTTTTCATTGAAACTTAATTTGTGAATACCAATAACTAGATCTTTCCTAACTAACTTATCAAGTTGACTCATATTTACATGAGCCAATCTCTTATGCCATAGCCAATATTCCTTAGATTTACTTATAAAGCAATGTTCAGATACATTATTGTTGATATCAATGGTGTAGCAATTACCATCCCTTGATGCCTTGAGTTTGAACTTGAGGTTTGCTTTATTGATTGGAAGATCTTTCTTGTTCATGATCAAGCATTCCTCTAAATCAAAGATGATCCAATTGCCTTTATTAGCACTTTGACTTACACTGAGGAGATTATAACACAATCATTCTACATGAAATACATCTTCAACTTGAATTCCACTTCTTTGCCAATCTTGCCAATTCCAGTTATTAGTCCACTTTGATTTCCTCTAAAGCTTACTTTTCCTCCTTCTTTAGGAACAAGAGTAGTAAATTTGCTTTTGTCACCAGTCATGTGTCGTGAGCAACCACTATCAATATACCATTAGTTTTCCTTGGAAGCTCTTAGACACACTTGCAAGATAATACTCACTTTTTAGGTACCCAAGTTCTTTTGGGTCCTTTTTGATTAGTTAGAAGATTCTTAAGAGTATGTGAACCCTTGGGAATCCATTTATAATTGATAGTCATGGATCTTTCTTTAAAAAACAAGATGAAGTATAATGCCCTTTCCAATTACAAATATTACAGAAAGCAAAGGGATTTGAAACAAAATTGGTTTTATGAAAATATTTCAAATACGTTTTCCCATCTTGCCTCTTTTTCCCTTGTTTGTTATCTTCACTAGGCACATATCCTATTCTAGATCTGTCCCTAGTTACTTTCTAAGACTTTAAAATCTCTTTAAGCATTTCACTTCCTCTAGTGAATTTTTCAATCGTTTTTGTCAAAATCTCATTCTTCTTTTCTTATTGTAGATAGTTAGTATAAGGAGAATGGTTTTTATTCTTAGAAGGTTTTACTTTCTTTTTGATATTTATTAATTCTTTCATAATTTTTACAAATTCAACATGTAAAACATTATAGTCATTTTAAAGTTCATCAAAAGTAAGTTCAGGATTTACCCCCTCTATCTCAGACTCTTCTTCTTGAGCTACCAAGCATATATTAGCTTCTTCTTCTTCTCCTTCACTTTCATCTTCTAACGAACTATCTCCCCATATTGATGAAATATATGCCTTCCTTTTCTCATATTTGTTTTTCTTCTTATCTTGAGACAAGGTAGGACATTCGGCTTCATATGTCCAGGTTTCTTACATTCATAGCATAAGATAGAGTCTTTGTCTCTTCTATTTTTGAGAGAAGTTTTTCTGTGAGAAGTTTTACCTACTTTGCGCCATTCAATAAATGCTTATGACACATTGCTCTAAATTTCTCATCTTGCTCTTTCAATGATTCAAAGCTATACTAATATAAAAGAGAAGATGTCTAAACAAGTTAGAGATTAATAGGTGTTAATATAATCCATGTGAAAATCAATATAACAAATGACGCTACGATGCTCTGTTTAAAGTTTTCTGAGAATTTGGAATAACCTTGAGGTTTTAGCTCTTCCTTGAGGATAGAATAATAAACTAGATGAAATATTTTACTCGAGGCCTTCTTTTTGGAGAAGAATTACATATCTGATTCACAAAAGTTCCTCGAGGAATTCTCAAAAAATCTAATACCTTGAGGTATCAAGTAAAATCAAGTTTTTGTCTTTTAAGCTTATATAAGAAACCTTGAGGTCCCTAAGCTTACTCGAGGTTTCAATCTTGAATTTCCTAAAACTTCCCTTGAGGTTTAATGATAACCTTGAGGTTTCAGTATTAAGAAATCTTTGAGCAATCTAAATTCTAAAACAAACTTGTTGACCTCGAGGTTCAATATTTTACTTGAGGAAATTCTCTTCTTACTTTGAATAGCAAGTTTCAAAACAAAAATGAGAGTTTTAAGAAGTCAACTTGAGAAATCAGAAAGTTTACTTGAACCTCGAGGTATCAGTCGAACCTCAAGGTTTCTTACCTCTTTAAACTTCAGCGAGTTTACACTCAAACCTTGCTATTATATAAATTTATTTTGAAACCTCAAGGTTCTACAGAAGCTTCGAGGGAAGTGGGAAAATTTGAGTGTAGCAAGTTTTGAGACTGCCCTCACTGTTTTGTCAAGTTTTGTGCCAAACCTTGTGTAACATCCCACTTGCCTTACCTTACCGTGGCCTTTAGAACCATAGACATGTTCGTATATTGAAACAAAGAAATTAAAATTTTTGACACAGACATATTAGCGAAACAAATTTTCTTATTAAGAGAGGCATAAAACCAGAATCCAAAGATTACACTGATCATGTTGTACATAGTTACATACTAAGAAATAGGGAAACATAACTCTATCTCTAAACCCATTCCCTTGTCTTGCCTCTTTCCGTACTTTCACCTGCATTGTGGAGAGGTAAGGTTTCTTGGAAAACCTCAGTAGCAGAATCATAACCAGAAACCACGTAATGCAATGCATGTCATGCTATAACTAATGCTCATCTTTTACCTCTAGTGCCCACGTAAGCATAATCTCTCAGCACATACTGTGTACCAGGAACCTACACTTGACTCGATCCAAACTCAAACTCAAACAGCCAAGGCATAAATAGGGAGTCAAACTTCTCATGCATACAAGCTAACACAATCAAAACACTGCATACAAGCATAGAACAAACATCAGACAACACAAAGCAATACAGGTTAAGGGTAGAGAGTCGTACTACCGTATACTCCTCCCACGGTGTACGGGCTCTGCTTCGCTGTTTCTGGCACTGCGGATTCCTAGTATGCCTCTCTGTTACACCTATATAGACCAAAATATAGGGCATTATTGTCTACCTTTAATAGTATACTACTGCCCTTCCCTCTGTGTACCCTTAAGGTCTTGGTTCCCTATTACTTGGATCGGGTCGTGCCCCCTCCTGTACCGTATCTATCCTCTACCTGCACCCCTTTGTTGACCACCCTGTGCAGCCCAGGTCCCTTACTGCTACTGGCTTGTCCCCACTGCCCTGGCCAGCACCTACCCCTAGAAATTCAGAGTCTTGTCCAGGACAATTGGGCAGCATCTCTCCTTAGATGTGCCCACTAGACCTCCCGATAGCTGGGCAGCACCTACCCCTAAAAATTCCTAGTCCTGTCTGGGACCGTCGGATAACACCTCCCCTAGGAAATGCTATCTTAGTATGGGACCATTGGATAGCACCTCCCCCTAGGAAAGGCTATCCTAGTCCAGAACAATTGGACAATACTTCCCCTTAGGAAGGCTTGTTTTGGCCTAGATAGTGGGACAAAACCTCCCCTTAGGTTCACAATCTGGGCCTACCCAATTTGACGGAACCTCCCTATAACTACTCTACTAATTTCTAGAAAATAAAGGAATTCACAAGAGGGAGGGATCCAGAACTTACTTGGACTAGAGACAAGGCCGGAACCACTGGAATTTCCACCAGAAGAGGCTTCTTTAAGAGAGGGTGGGAGAGCACCTTATGAGAGGAAAGAGCCACGGTTTTTTAGTGAAAAAATGAAGGGGAGGAGAGCTCCATTTATAGGGGAGGAAGAGAGGTCAAAGTATAAATATTTGTTGGATCTTTAGGTGTAATTTTCCCCGATTCAAAAATGTGTCTCTCCCTTGCCTTGACATGTGTCCTTCTTGGAAACAGAGAAGGGATACCTCATGGGATACATAAGGGGATAGGTGGTGCCACCAAGATCTACCAAACAAGTGCACCCATATCACCTTTTATACTGGTATTTTCATCTGATCGGCCCGTAATACAAGAAAATTTCAGAAAATTTTGTAGAAGTCCAAAAATTCCCAAAAATGAATGAAAATTCTCTAAAACTTCTAGGAGGCTACCATAAAATTTTCAAGGCATTTGGACATTCGGAACTTCCAAAAATATTTTTTTTACTGAAAAGTCCCTTGTACTGGCGATTAGCCGATTTTAGCAATTTTTGTTGATATCTCTGGACTTTTACCTGACTTCCTTTTCATCTTATAAATTCTATAAAATAATATATTAATTTTCTCTAATCCCAATTCAGAACATCGAGGTCCCAAAATATCTGATAATATTAATTTTCAGCCAAAACCTTGGTCCGGCAAAAAATTATTAAAATATTCAAAAATTCACCAAAAATTCCTCAGACCTCAAAAAATCATTTTGATGATTCTATACTATTTTGGACTCCTTGTAATACTTATTGGGATTTTTTGGGATTTTATGGGATTTTTTCAGGCTCTTAGACCTGTTCTTATTCCGACTAGAAACTTTACGAAATTTTCCCTCTTTGCACAGAGGTCCTTCCCTGGATTTTACTTCAATTGTTGTGAGATATTTCAATCCTTTACAGACTAAGACTCTTTGTTTATCTAGAATACCTCATCTAAGCCTAAAAAAATTATCAGGGTATGACCCTCAGCCGACTCCAAAATCACTATTTTGACCTAAATACCCTTATATTACACCTTGCAGTTGATTAAGAATCACCAAAACCTCAAGGTCAAGGTTTTGATCAACTCTCGAGATTTGCAGTAAAACCTTGCTGCTAGGAATTTTGATGCAAACCTCGTAGTTATGTCGAGTTTTGTTTCAAACCTCGAGGTTTAAGTGCAAACCGTGGCAGTTAACCTCTATCTTGCAAAATCCAAAGTTCATATCTTTTTCAAACCCTTTTATACTAAGTTTTATTATCATCAAAACATAGGATCTAACAAATCACCTTTTTAGAGACATCATAGAGGGCACAAGATAAGTTAGTTACAAGTAATTATCTTGCAAAATTGTTGCATAGCTTAGTGGACAATTTATGCATCCTTGATCAATCTCCACCTAACTTTCATAGGGTGGATCTTGATGAGGCATGATGATCTCAATGTATCTTTTGACTAGGTTGTAATCATATCCAATTTTATTCCAAAAAAAAAAAAGTTGCTACAAACTAAAACAAACATGTATCAATGTGTATTATTCCTAATATTATAAACTTCAATTTTTTTTCTTGAAATGCTTCAAAGTGTGTGTGTATATATAATATTCTAAAAAATTGAAACTGAAAAGAATATTCTAACTAAATTATCTTTTTGCCTGTTTGGCTTAGTAGTGAGAGCTCAAATAAGCCTAATTTAGGGCATAAAAATGCTTATAAATCTCATTCATCCCATTTGAGGAAGATTTATGAAATCCTTATCAACAATGATTTTACCTTCAAAACCATGCTTTTAACATAAATGACAAGAGGGTTGATTTTGTCATTGGAAAATCCCAATAAAACTACTCTAACATTAATTTCCTCAATTTACCCTCTACTTCATTTCCAAAATTTTCCTTTCAAATATTCCTTCCACATATTTTGCCTATTATTTTTCAACCAAATTATTGCAAATAATATTATTTTGCCTATAATTTAACATGAAATTTTAAATTATTTTAAGTATTAATAATTTTAAAATAAACATATTATTTAAATATTCATAGAATTTATTAAATCATATTAATAAGTATTAACTATTTAAAATTTATTATTAAATATTTAATTGTCATTATTATTAAAATAAGAAAGAAAATGCAGTCATTTTTATTAAATTCATACCCTTTTTGATAATTATACATTTATAAGTGCTTTTAATAAATACTACTACTTGGATTTGAAATCTAGGTGTTGATGCTATGAGTTTCAATAGTCATACTAGTTATTTGGAGGAGATTTCCCGAAATGTATTTAGTGCCCATTTTAGCCAACTCTCCATCATCTTTCTTTGGAGGAGATTTCTTGGAATGCATTGTGTAATGGACTATAGGAGTTCCATAATGTGGTTCAACCCTATTCAAGCGCAAATGGATGTCTAAAAAGCCTATACATGGTTATGAATGTGAATAGGATAATGGAGATCCGTTTGGAAGGTTCAAGAAGAATTAAGATTGGTCTTATATAGAGTTAAATAAGATTCTATTTGTTTTAATTAGTTTCTTTTTTTTGGTATAGTTTCCTATTTTGTATTGATTGTTTCTTGAAGGCAAAGACTTTCCTATTTTGTATTCTTTGAATTAACATAGTCAAATAAGATACATCTCATTAATGATATGAACATCTAAGTAGCGTTTGTTATCTATAGATTATTTTATATTAACTAACAAGTTAGAATATTTCAGAAGGTCTTTTGATTTTCTATTTTTATTGTATTTTCGCACCTATTTTTGGTATACTTTTTTTAGTTAGTGTTTTAGGCTAAAATAGCTTATATTGGGATTTTAGGCTTAAGTTATCAATTAGGATTTTCATTGCAAGGTTTTTCAAGAGTATTAAGTTATAAATATTTCATTATGTACTCTTTTCAAGATGAAGAATATAATGATATGATAAGAACTTTGTTTATGGAGAATTTTATTTCTCTTGTGTGAGTTTTGCTTGCATCTATGTTTTCTTGTGAGAATACCTTGACTGTATTAAAGACTGGTCATATTTGTGGTGTCTTTATGACTAGGGTTGTATTCTTTTAAGGTCCTACCTCCAATCATCAGTCCTAATTATCTTGACTTCTCACTTTGTTTTCTAGCCAATCCATCCACCTATCCCATCGTATCATTTAATCCAAATGAGTACTTTGCCAATGAGATTGAAAACTACATCCAAACATTTTTTTTAAAAAAACTACATATATACCCACATATAACATTTTTCATAATCATATATAGGCTAAAGTACATTTTTGGTCCTTTAAGTTTAGTCGAAGTCCTCTTTTAGTTCTTTAACTTTAGAAAGTGTTTTTTTTAGTCCTTTAAATTAACGCTATTAACTTCATTGACGGAAAATGCTAACTTAGTATAGTTAAAATGCTAACATAATTTAAATGGAGGCTTTAATTTTTACGGCAACTTAAAGATTTACTAGGATTTTAATTATTTTCCTATTTACACATAATTTAAATATAGGGTTAAGGTGCTTAAATAGCCATCAAATTTTCTCAAAAGTGCAACAATAACCATGAACTATTTTTTGGAGCAAAAGTAACCATGAACTTCAAAAAGGGTGCAAAACTGTTAAGTCATTGTAGCGCCATTAATTTTTTATGAGGGCTTTCTATAGCAACTTAACGGCTTGCTATAGTAACTTAACGGTTTTGCACCATTCTCGGAAGTTCATGGTTACTTTTGCTCCAAAAAAATAGTTCATGGTTATTTTTGCACTTTTGAGAAAAGTTGATGGCTATTTAAGCACCTTAACCCTTAAATATAAGATTATGTTAGTATTTTAAATTTGGACATGTTGAGTCAGCTTTTTCCTTCAGTAAAGTTAATGGCGTTAATTTAAAAGGACTAAAAAGACACTTTTAAAGTTAAGGGACTAATGTATCGAAAAAGTTAAGGGACTAAAAAAGGTCATCGGTTAAACTTATAGGACCAAAAGTATACTTTAGTCTAATATATTACCTCTGGTCCTAAATATAAGACTAGTTGACTTTTTTTAGAGAATCTTAATAAAGCTAATTATAGACTTTTAAGTATTTAAATTTATCATTTTTTCTAACTATTTTGTTCAACCTATAGACTGATATATAATATAATGATACACCAGATGTAATGAGGATATGATGCAATAGTATTTATATGTGACTGAAAATTGTTATAGAAGACTGGATCCGGGTCAAAAAAAGAAAGGATTTGGGCCAAAATCCCTCAAATTATTTTCCCCTCACTTTTTTCCTCCCTTATCTTCTCCCCTAATCTAATTATCTAAATAAAGGAGAAACCTCCAATTCCTCTACTTTTCTCCTACCTAATTTTTTTATCCATCTAAATATGATTTTAGTGTAGTGTCATCGTGAAGCTAATGAAATGGCTGATAGAATTTCTAAGGAAGCTTTAAATGTAGAGGGTCAAGGTTTACTTCTTCAAGGAACTTGAGAGGGATGTTAGTTCATGCTCTATGTAAGTTATAGAGGAACCCACAATGAGTAGAGGATTAGCCCTTGGCCTACCAGGCTGGGGGATACCTTGCGAAAGCAAAAAAAAAAGACCATTTATTAGAAAGGTTGTGGAGTGTAGAAGATGTAAGGCCATGAGTTGAAGGTTTGTGGAGTAGCATGTGAAAGACCAAGGGTTGGAAGCTTATGGACATCCAAATTCTAGTATTTTATAACACTCCCCTTTAGATGTCCATTGTAACATCCTGAAATTTTTGTAAGCCAAAAAAGGGGAATTTTGGCCAAAAAGGTGTTTTTGGTAAGACCAAGGGTCATACCCTAATATTTTTCAGAGCCTAGATGAGGTATTCCGCATGAATAAAGGGTCTTAGTCTGTAGAGGACTAAAATATCTCGCAACAATTGAAGTGAAATCTGGGGAAAGACCTCTCTGCAAAGAGGAAAAATTTCACAAAGTTTCGGGTCAAAATGCGGACATGTCTAAGAGCCCAGAAAAATCCCATAAAATCCCATTAAATATTATAGAGGGTCTATAATAGTATAGAATTATCATAATGATTTTTTGAGGTCTGAGGAATTTTTGGTGAATTTTGGAATATTTTAATAATTTTTGACCGGACCTGGTTTTTAGTAGAAAAATAATATTATCATATATTTTGGGACCTCAATGTTCTGGATTGGGATTAGAGTAAATTAATATATTATTTTATAGAATTTATAAGATATTTTGGAAGTCAGGGAAAAGTCTAGAGAGAAAAACTTGCTGAAATCGGCTAATCGCATGTATAAGGGAATTTTCGATAGAAAATTATTTTTGGGAGTTTCAGATGTCCAAATTCCATGAAATTTTTATGGTAGCCTCTTGGAATTTTTATAGAATTTAAGTGAATTTTTGGACATGTGCAGAATTTTCTGGAATTTTCTCAAATTACAGGCCGATCAAACGAAAATAATAGTATAGAAGGGATCTGGATGCATGTTTTTTTTGGCAGGCTTTAAGTGGCACCACTTGTCCCCTTATGTGTCCCATGAGGTGTCCCTTTTCTATTTTCAAGAAGGACACATGTCAAGTCAAGGAAGAAACACCTAAAAGTTTGGGGGAAAATTACACTTAAAGACTCAAAAAATTTCACTTTAGGACCCAAATTTCTACACTATAAATAGGCCTCAAATCCCCTCTTCCAAATTGTGTTCTCCACTGCCTTCTCTCTAAGAATTTTCTCTCTCTAAGAAGGAGCTCTCAAGAAGGAAGCTCTGGGTAAATTTTGAGTGGTGCCGGTCCAGACTTCGATAGAAGTAAGTTCTCTCCCCTTTTCAATTCTTTTATTTTTCAACAATTATTTTAATAGTATTAGAGGGAGGTTCTGCCCAATTGAGCAGGCCTAGATGAGGATATCTAGGGGAGGTTCTGCTCAATTGTTCAAAACAAAATAGTCTTTCTTAAGGAGAGGTTATGTCCGAATATCCTAGACTCAAATAGCATTTCCTAGGAGGAGATGTTGTCCAAATAGCTTGGACCAGATATGAATTGCTAAAGGGGATATACTACCCAATTATCAGGGCTATGCAGTACGGCGGACACATCTGAGGAGAGATGCTGCCCAACTACCTGACCTAGACAGGGGGAACGAACTAGCAGTAGGGAGATAGGTGGTACAGAGAGGACTACAAAGGGATACAGGAAGAGGAAGGATACAGTCTAGTAGTAGGAAACCTAAATACTAGAGGGTACAGGAAGAATGGGTCTATGGTACATCACTATTTGTATACAGTAATGCCTCTATACTGTGGTTTGTATAGGCATTATAGAGGAACAACCCAGTGATCCAATTGCTCGACAGCGGAGGATTAGACGTGTACAACCAGAGATAGGGACAGACACTTGCATGATGTAGGAGTATACAGTAGCGAGAGTCTCAAAACCTTAACTTATAGTACTTGATTGTCTGTTGTTTGTGTTGTATGCTTGTTTGCTATAGTGTGATTGAGCTAGCATGATATATATTTGGTATGACTCTCTGTTTATATGCCTTAGCTTTGTGATAGAGGTAGTCGCATGCATGTTCATTACATGATAAGTTCCGAGAGAGAGGCCACTAGAGGAGTATTATGAGCATTACAAGATAGTATGACATGCATTACATTATATTGTTACTAGTTTTAGATTCTGTTACTAAGGTTTCCCTAGAAACCTTACCCTCCCCACAAGGCAGGTGAAGAATCAGGAAGTAAGGGCAAGGACCAAGAATAGTTTTGTTAGGCTTCCTGTTGTTATTTCTGGGTTGTATGTATATGTTCTGAGCTTGATACACTGGATTCAGATATATATGTTTCTATGTAAATTATGTGACATGTTTTGTGATGAGAAACGGAAAAATTTTACCCACCATTTAGCTAGCATGGAACAGTAACAGTGGTTCCAACGACCACATTAAGGCGCAGAAAAGGGTATAAAAAATGGGATGTTACAATTAGTGGGAGGGTTCGTCTAATTGGGCAGGCTTAGATAATGAACCTAAGAGGAGGTTTTGTCTAACTATCTAGGCCAAAACGAGCCTTCTTAAGGGGAAGTGAAGCCTAATTGTTACAGACCAGGATAGCATTTCTTAGGGAGAGGTGTTGTCCAACTGCCCCGG
>JBAGKO010219453.1:0-12635 GCA_037177275.1 Acacia concinna
TTCAAATTTCATGGTACTTGAAAATCTTTACAACCTCACAAATTTACTCCGGGCACTTGTGAAGCCTTTACAACTCTCTCAGAGTTACTTACTCTTTCAACCTTAAGGATACAACTTGGATTATGAGATATTAAAATAAAACTCATTTATTAGAAGTGAATGATGAACACTGAAGCACAAATAAGAATATCTTTCTAAGGTGTATTACCTACTCATTTAAATACAGAGAGTAATGAGATGGAATGTTGGAGTCAGAGTATTGGCATTTTGATATTGTTTGCACGAGCTCTATTTTCTTCCCATTTTGAATGCTTCTCCTTTTATAGTTGATCTAGATTTGATAACCGTTAGAGATGGTGAAGTATCTATTAGCTATTATTGAAGCATTTTTCTTTTCATTGAAATATAGCCCTTAGAGTTATGACACAAAAGTCCTTTTTGTCATCTTGTGTTTGAATCATATCTTTGAAGCTTCTAATATATTTTTAAACACATAAGAAAACTTGTAAAATCATTAGTAACAATTGGACATCAATAATACAAGTATATGAATGATTTAAGATTACGCTCTATTTTATAGTTTTTTAGAATATTCAAAGAGCACTTGAGTTAATACATACACTCGAGTTAACTTCAATATTTTATGAAGAAAATACAATTTAAAAAAATGAATACTTAAGTTTATGTATTTTCAATACTTGAGTTTAATATAAGAATAAATGTTTCAAAACATGAAATCTAAGGAAAAAAAACACTTGATTTTAGCATGTCACTTGATTTTAGTATCAAAATAAGTCAAATTATCAAGCCTTTTGGAAATAAAGAAGAGGTTTTAAGGAAGTTTAAAAAACAGAGTCACACTTGATTTTAAAAAAGAAAACACACTTAAATTATCGATGTGGAAGAATTTTCTCAAAATACTAAACTTGAGCTTTGAGTCAAACTTGAGTGTATGCCTCCTACAACAGCAAGTGACTAGTTGTTATGGAAGGACTCGCTATACATTTGTGTCCCATGCTCAAGTTTGTGAACTCGAGTTATCAGACTTAACTTTTTGTAAATCTAAAATAAGTTTCAAACAAAACTTCATTTAAGTTCACGTGTCTACACTCAAGTTAAGTACCAACATATGATTTTGAAGATATAGTGTGTGTTTGGGAACTCATTAAGAGTGGCAAATATTGGACGTTTATCAGCAATTTCAGACGTTTGCTATTCCCTCAACTTATTCACATGTTTGGAAAAAAAGATAAAGCAGTTAGACTTATTTGTAATAAGATACTTAATTCTATAAGCACCAATTTGGTGCTTATTCCAAAAACGGACGTTTTGATTCTTTCTTTTTTTTTACTTATAGACCATATAATATAATAAAATATAATATATGATATAATAAGGAATTTATTTGGCTTCCTTAACTTCTTTAAAAAAATCAACTAGATTTTATAATTAAAACGAGAGGCAATATAAATATCATAATATATTTACATGTAATATATACTCCATCCGGTCCTAATTATAAGACCCATTTGACTTTTTTAGAGAATCCTAATAAAATTAATTACATTACTTTAAATGATTACAATTTATCATTTTTTTTCTCAAACTATTTTATTTAACTTATAAACTAATATATAACATAATAAATCACAATATGTAATAAGATTTATGTCATTTTTCAATTATTTCCTAGCAAAAGTTACTTTTCAACATATCATCCAAACAAAGTTTACTTTTATACAAGTTGCTTATTCTATCATCAATCCAAACATAATCACATTACACAATCTGACTTATATCTAATTTGATTTATCCATAAGTCCAATTATAAATAAGTCATCTATCACACTGTTATTCTAAACACACCCATAAAGTAATTTTAGAAGTAAACTCAAAGTTTTAAAAGATTAATTCAAGTTATCGAGCTTTTTGAAAAATATGGAAGAAGTTTGAAAAACATATAGGCCACACTCGAGTTAAGTGCCACTTAACTAGAGTGTGTATCCACTTTACAACAAGTTACTTGCATATCAAGTTACTTATTGTGCATTTGGGTCCTTCACTTGAGTTAAGTGTCAACTTAACTTAAGTGTGTGACCCTTTACAATAGCAAGTAACTTGTTGTTGTAGAAGCCTTGAACTCAAGTTAAGTTGAGACTTAACTCAAGTTAAGGGAAGTTTATAACAACAAGTTACTTGCTGCCTATTTTGGCTATTCACTTAAGTTAATTCCCTCATTAACTTGAGTTAGCTTATTATTTTACTTTTAAATCTAGCAAATGACCTATTACTAGAAAACTCTTTGAAACCTCCTTCCAAAGCAACAAAAATCAGTTTCATATGAAAGTTATTAACCAAAGAAAAACAATTGTTCTAGAACATGCGTGATACCCCACATCAATTTTGGAAATTCATTGCTCTCTCATATGATCTTTGTTTAGGTTGATCCAGGATTCGTTGAAAAGCTTTAGGAGTCTAGTTTTATATCCATGAAGACGTATATAAATTGGAATCATGGTTTGAGAGGTACATCATAAACATTGAACATTGTCTGGATTAATATAAGCAAATCAAGTGCAAACTTTTCAATATTCATATCTCTTTCATATAAACTTATTTGAGCATAATATTGATGTCAATGTAATGAATTTTAATTCTAATTTTATATGAAATAAGTTTTAGCTCAATTAAATTTATGATTAGAGAGATATGTTAAAAAGATAAAACCTCTATCATACTAAATAAAAACATAGCTCAACATGGAATGTTGAAACACACTGCACTCTAGTTAAAATGCTAAAGTTCACTTGAGTGTGAACCTAGCTAAAAATCACTACACTTGAATTAAATTTCCATTTTAAACTCAAATTGAATTCCCATTTCGATATGACTCTCATTTTAGGCAATTTTACTTCATATCGAGCCATTCCAACTTCCATTTGATCATAAAGTTCTCCAATATCACATCTAATTAAGAACTTGAATTCTGATATTCTTATTAGAATTAGCAAATTCTTCTTTCTTCAATCTCTTATCTTCTTCTTCATAATTATTCTTCCAAATTTAAATAACTCTATTTCTTTTTTTGACTTTTTATCCCCATATTTGATATCTTTATTTTTGAACATATTCACCACAGTCTAACTTGATATCTCCTTCCTCTTCTTGAATAACTTTTCTTCTTTCTTCCTCTTGTTCACATATTCTTTCTTGACTAATCTACACTAGATAAAGTAGTTAATCAATGTAGAAGAATAAATACATGAGACAAATTTTTTGCTCTAAATAACATCCATATTTAACATTGTTAAAACTAATCATAGTTATAGCATATATCTCTTCATCTCAATTGATGCTGTAATAAATTTGTATCATAATTGGTATATGACTAGTCCCACTCTTGCTTCTTGGTGCACACCCTTTCTTATTCTTATTGCAACGAATGTGTCAATATACTTCATCTTGTCATTTACATAATTTATAGTGCAATGAATAATGGTTTAGATAGTAAAGTAGCCTAGCCTCCGTAAGAATGATAGCGAAAGTTCAAATCGCAATACACACACTTGTCAAGCGAGGATATAATCTGGAAGATGACACACTTTTGCTCCTTGAACCTGAACTAATTGATTTCTCGGATACATGACTTAGTTGAGGAGGATAGGGTCCAAAAAGGCCCCAAAAACTGGGGTCAAATGTTTGCCAAAATTTTTTTAAAAAAAATTAAATTACTTTAAAATATGTATATTTATTATTTTTCTCTAAAATAATTTACATGATTTATAAACTAATATATAATTTAATTTATACACAACATGTATTATAACTAAGTAATTTATTTAATTTTCTTATCTCTTCCTAAAAAAAAAAGATAGTTAATTGGGTCCTATATTAAGAAGGAAGCAAAAATGTAATTTACTTACATGTTTTCTTTAATGTTTTATTGAGGAGAATTTTAATTTTTTACAATAAATAATAATTTCCACATTAAGATTTTTTTAAGGGCTAAATGCTAAATTTGCTCCGGAAGTATTGTCTTAGAGGCGATTTTGCTCTAAAAGTATGATTTGGAGTAATTTTGCCACGAAAGTATCTAAAAGGGGTGATTTTGCCCCTACTGTTAGTTGACCAAATATGTTAAGCTGACAGTCCACATATCATCCAATGTAGTTTTGCTAAGATGAAAATTTGTACCGGAACTTTTAAATCTAACTTTAAAAAAAAAGAACTAGATGACAGATGGACTACTGAGACAAATTTTCACCTTAACAAATATAAACTGGATGACATGTGGACTGCTAGTTAAACATATTTGGTCAACTAACATTCAAAATTAATAGATTTAAAACTTCCAGAACAAACCTTCCCCTTTACAAAAATATAGTGAATGACCTATGGACTGTCAATTCAACATATTTATTCAACTGACAGTCAACTAATGACAGGGGCAAAATTGCTCCATTTTACAAACTTTCGGGGCAAAATCACTCATCAGGCAATACTTCCAGACAAATTTAGCCCTTAACCTTTTTTTAATGTCTTCAATAAAATCTGTCTCTCTCGGAATACTCACATTGCATGCACACCAACCCGCACCAACAAGTCAATATCTCTATCTCTCACAGACAGACAGATAGCTACGATGTACTCCACATGGCACCATATGAACCATCTGATGGTTTGAACCATGCAATTGAAAATCGGACTAGACCGGCCGATCTAGACCAGAAACCAGTGAACCGGTCGCTGTATATTGTAGGGTTGAACCGGACCGTTGACTCGATGTGAACTAGTCAACCCGGTGGTGAATCAGACCGTTTCAATACTAAACCAATTCACCCCATTTTCTTTAAAAAAAATTAATTTCCATTATAATTTCATATTAATAAGCCTAAAATCTTAACTTTCTCACTGGTTTAGCCCCAGTTTAATTATCTAGTCAAACCCACTAACCCTTAACTTAATACCTTAACCAGTTCAGTGACCAGTCTAATTTTTAATACTTAATTTGAATTGACGACTATCAACATTTTTGTCAGATCTTTTTGTTTTTCTTTTGGGCACCAAGTTTGTGCTTTGTTTTCGCCTTTCCGGTCCCAACTGTCTTTTAAATATGGTAGATAGTGTTGTCAGACTTCATTCATTATACTTACCGTATCTCTTGTTTGGTTGGTAAATTAAAACCCTATGTGCATCGATCCGTTGGTTTTTATAAGTTTAATTTTAAAACATATTCAAGGGATTTTGACACTTAAGAATACTTCCATCTTCTCTATATATATAGGAGTATAAAAGGTTCTTTTTTTACAAAAAAAGGGGTTTGTCTTGATAAGTTTAAGTTAAAACATATATACATGCAAAAAAACAAAATTAAAACATATTTAAGGGCCTTTGATGATTAGCTTAGGCCTTGTTTGGTTCAATAGAGAAAAGCAAAACGGTAATTATGAGCTTTGTTTGATTATATGGAAGGGAAGGAAAAAAGAAGTTTTTTTTTTTGGTTTAAGAGGGGAAGGAAGGTGAGGTAATTACATATTGATAAATATGTCCTTGATACATTAATTAGATCAAAGTGTTATTATATCCTAAGTTTATAAATCACAGAAACATACCGCACTTACACATGATGGAAAAAACAAAACCTTATAACAAACAGAGTAGCAATATGAAAGAAGAGTTAAATAGCATAATTCATTTCCTTAAACCTCGCGCCATATAATAACAAAACTAGTTTAAACGGAATTTATCATCTCATAGAACAGTGAAGAACAATAGAAAAAACCTTGATCACTATGAAATTTTCAACGCAACTGAGTGGTGTATATTTCAGGGCATTGGGAGGAAGATTGAGAGACAACTCCGAGATGTTCGCAATTTATTTTATAGTTTTGATATTGAGTTCAAAGTCAGATAGGTTTTAATTAGATATGATTTGATTAAATAGATTTAAGTTTTAGTATTTTAATAAGATAGGATTTGCAATTAGATATATTTTTATTAGATATATATTTTCTGATTTATTTTATAAGATTTAATATTTCCCACCCCTCCAAAAAAAAAAACTCCAAATTTAAAGGCGCACAAATGGAACACTGCGCTTCCCATATCCCCTATTTTCCTAACTAGACACGCTAATCCCCACCCCACCCCTTTGATATTTTTTCTAAGGTCTTATTTGAATTTATCTCAATAGTAAATGCACTTTTAGTCATTTTACTATCAATTAATATCATAACCTACATTCTCATTCATCATTTTCTCATTATTACTCTGTCTTTTATTCATTCATAAATACGGGATTTTTACCCAAAAAAAAATTATGCTTAACTAATTTTAACTGTTATTTAGAATCTTGCAATTTATTAGCTAAAAGAATGTTATATATAAACATGAAGGCTGACTTTTTAGTTATGTCAGACTTTAGTAAAATCAATCTCAAGGTTTTGAAAAAAAAGAAAAGAAAGAAAAGCCTAATTGGACCTTTAGGTTAGCCCTAAGCTTGTAGCCTAAGTTTGTTCTAGCATATTTCAAAGGGAAAATCTCAAAAAATTTTGTTTAAAATGAGAAAAAGATAAATAAGTGAGTCTAATATCACATATCTCAAGTCAAGCTTGAGGGTGGAATCTTGAATTAACAAATGTTTCCAAATGACATCTTAATAATCACAATTAATTAACAACTTTAATATTAATATTGATAAATTGAGCTCCTCAGATTAAATATCAATTACCTTGTAGATAATATTTTGAAGCCACGCATGTCATGCATAGGTATAGACAATAACAACTTAAAAATTGCAACTAAAAATTTCATTATCCATAGGGAAAACTTGAGCTCATAAAATATGTTAAGTCATCATTGATTAATTATGTATAAAGAATAACAACTTTCAAATCACTAATTTAAGTATCCATATTAACAATTTGAACTCCCCAAACCACTAGGGGGCAAATTGGTCATTTAAAAATATTTGCTAATTCCATATAACTTCCTTAGGTCTAACTTGGAGTTGATGATACTAGACTCCTTTATTTGTCTTTTCCACATTTTAAATGAATTATTCTAGGATTTCCCTATTTTGAAGTCTACTAGTTATTGATTATTTATTTATTTTAATAAAGTTCTTTTTTTTAAAAATTTGATCTAGGGTATAATTCATTTCAAGAGTATAGAGTGTAAAGGGTTTTTGTCTCTCTCAACAATATGCTTTTTAAGATTTAAACTTGTATTCTCCTTCTTATATGTATAGCTCACTTATTATCTTAATCAACTTGTTGGTAATAAAGTTTATTTTGATCTACTTATTTTATGCAAAATCATCAATCTAGTTTAAAATAAAAAAGTATAACTTGGGAGAATGACATTTAAAGATCATGAAAAGAAGTGAGGTTACTTATCACATTACCCAGTAGCTTGCATTGTTGGTAGTAAAATTCACTTTAATTACTTATTTTATGCAAAATCAATCTAGTTTAAAATAAAATATATAAAATGGGAGGATGACATTTAGATGCCATGGAAATAAAGTGAAATATATGTAAGGCCTCGGAATTTTTGAAAATTAGATAAAGGTTAAAAAGGCCTGATAGAAATAAAAATGATGAACTGTTGCTTCTTCTTCTTTTTTGTCTTTTTCCTTACAAACTATGGTTAACCTATTAAAAATTGTTGCAAGCTATGGTTAAGCTAATAAAAATTGTTGATAAGTCTTGAAATCAAGCTTAAGCATTTAAACATGTAAATCTTGATATTGGGATATGCTTATTTTAGCCTACTTCCCCATTCGTGGAAAAAAAAAAAATACATTGCTACACATTTGCACATAGATGACACTTCATAAATAACGGTAACAATGAAGAAATGTTATTTATGTTGAAACAGAGGTTACACAAGAATATATGACACTACAACTTCACAATTAAATAATATGCGTACCGCATGTATTGAGAGGTGAAATTGGTAGAAATACAAACATAACGTTCGTAATTATTAATTGTATTGTATTTAATAACAAATAACCGTCATGTAAAAGTTATAAATGATTTGTTTTTCAACCTTATATCAATTGAAACAAAAATGTAACATTTATTAAAATTGACCATAAAATGTAAATTATAAGAACAACCATTTTGTAAGGAATAACATATAAACTTATAACATTGTTGGGTCCGACATCAAGTTCCAATTCTCTTTAGCCAAATACTTTAGAGCGAATAAATATATTTCAACTATTATGTAAGGAATAACTATAAAGGTGATTTTTTGTAACATCATTATGGTCAGACACTAAAGAGCTCTTTCCATTTGCCATAATCATCCTCCACAAGCTCCTCTTCCTCCTCTTCTGCCTCCTCCTCAAATGGAGGATAAGTTGCATATGTTGGCTAGCCTTGACCTCTCTATAAGGGGTCTTGCTATATATGCCAATAGTATAAATAGGAAGTTGAAAACCATCATATAATGAGGTTGTATGTGAACACTTATAATCATACATACCCTTTATCTCCTTCTTCTGATGTCAACAATGTGTCAAATGAGGGCAAGGGGTAGGAAAGAGAGGATAGCAGTAGTGGTAGTTAGTTATCCGGTTAGCTAAAGTTTTCTCTACAAGTGTGAGATAGAGTCACCTATCTATCTATCTGTAACAATAATTTAATATCATCAACAATGTCTCTAAACGGATGACTATTATTTATATCTTGTGAAAATAGTATTACCTTTGACCCTAAAGATAAGTCATATTTGATTTTTTTTTTTTGGGATATGTTAACGAAGGAAAATAAACTACTCTAGAGTATTTATATATATTATTTCTTCTTCAAACTAATTTGTGTGACTTAATAAATTAATATATAATCTAATGATATATGTCATATGATATGATAAAGTAATTTATTTTGTTTCTTTAACATCTTCTAAAAAAATCAACTAAGCCTTATATTTAATATCAGAAGGAGTACTAATAACTTTAGTACAGTGACAAAATAGAACAATTTTCTTGAAACCTTTGTTCCAACAAAGGGCGAGGCCATGCAAAATCCCAAGAATAACTTTTTTGTTTGTAAGTTTACTTTTCTTTTTGTGTGTGTGTGTGTGTTTTTTTTTTTTTTTTTGGTTCTTGCATTGTAGGTCTTTCCTCCTTTCATGGTTACTTAAGCATGTGCTTGAAATAGAGAACTTATAACTTTTGAATCTTAATACTCCCTCTTGTCCTTTTTATAAGGAATAATTTTTTTTATAAGGTTGGTCCTAACTATTATGAACATATCATTTTTGTTTGAATTTTATAACTAGTCTTTTTATTTTAACCCCATTACACACACACACACACAAATATAACATATGACCTCTTTACAATAAATTTTCACTCTTTATCTCTCATATACTCTCTTTCAAAATATTCAAAATAAGGGTATAATTGAAAAATAAAGTATGTATTTTACACATTTACTGCTTTCAACTAATATTTTAAATCATGTGATTTTGGTAGTAATTCTTTATAAAAAAAACTGAATGGGTAGTATCAAGTAACTTTTATGGATGTTACTCATCGGATCCTAAATGTAAAATATAGTTTGAGAAAATAAGAGTTGAAGATAAAAGTGTTTCTCCATGTCCCCAGTTTCCATATAGCAACTCCCTAAATCAAATCCTAGTTTGTTGCTTCTATAGGCAGTAGCTCCTAAATTGTCACACGACTTGATGGATCTTCTAGCTCTTCCTGATCCTGTGCAAATCCAATTTAACAGCAGCACCTACAAATAATAAAATTGATTCAAGTTGTACCCGAGAACACTGTCCTTAAGAGCTATTCTATGACTACAGGCAGATAAGACGTGGCACTCCACAAGATTAAACAAACCCTTCCTGAAAAACAGGGTGAGCAGAACTACGGAAGATAATATAACTCATAAGGTATGAAAGTATGTTAGAGGAGAAGTGCTTAGAATTCAAGAGCCAAGTGTCTTTTTCCTCTTATGTTTTTCTCTCAAATATAGCCTCACATAAATTTTAAATGTTATGAAGATCTTAATAACCATCAAATGCTTGGACGTTGGGAACATGAAACCTTTTAAATAAATCAGTTTCATCCGTTTTGCTATTCTGTTTAAAAGCCAATTTAAAACTCTTATGAATCCCCAACGTTATTTTTCCCATTAAAATGAATATACGTTTAAAGCATTTAAACCAAAAGGATCAATCAATTTAAAAGACTTGAATGCCCAATGTCATTTTTCCATTAAAGATGGCATTAAAAGATTTGAATAATTTGCTCAAAAAAAACTGAAGAACTAAACATTATTTCCATGATTAAATCAAATAATAAATGTATTAACATATATTCATAAAACTAGTTAAATATTTGCTAGTGAATATGAATTTTCTCAAAGGTCTTTGATAAATACATCTAATCCACTTCTAACACGCATATAGGGGAAATTTCCAGGTTTGCATGTGGCTCAACATTGAGCGAGTTTACTCCTCCTCTTAACTTATTTAATGGTCCAAAATTACTCATTACCTGGATCCCCACAATTCCAAACAACGTAGGACTTGTTCTTTATGAAACACCCACTAATTATTTCCAACATCTCATACTCTATCATTTTCACCTTCTTTTTCCTCCTCCTGATCCACAAATTTTGTTTCTCCAAGAAGCCCATCAAAACCCTACCTCCAGGGCCATGGAAATTACCTCTCACTGGAAACCTGCACCAACTTGTTGGGCCTTCACCTAATCGATCGTTGTCTCACAAAACTTGCCAACGAGTATGGACCCTTCATCCATCTTCAACTTGGACATGTTTCTTATATCATAGTGTCTTCACCATAATATGCCAAAGAAATAATGAAGACACATGAACAGATCTTTGCAAATAGACCAATAGTCGTTGCCTCTGAGATCTTTTGTTACAATAACACTGATATCGCGTTTTCCCCCTATGGAAATTATTGGAGGCAAATTTGAAAGATTTGTACTTTAGAGATTTTCTCAGCAGAGAGGGTTCAGTCATTCAGAAGGATTAGAGAAGAGGAGGTAGCTGCACTTGTGAGGAACATCTCTGAAAATGAAGGTTCTGCCATGCACCTCACTCCAAAAATCTTTGCACTCACGAATTCTATAGTGGCAAGAGCGGCCTTTGGCAGAAAGACAAAGAACACAGACCATAGCCTACGAACTATAGAGCAACTGATAAAGTTAAGCTCTGGGTTATCAATTTCTAATTTCTACCCTTCATTGAAATTTGTTAGTGTCATCAATGGGATGAGAGCTCAACCTATGAAGGTGCACAAAGACTTCGATAAAATTTTAGGAGACATAATCAAAGACCACAAAGAAAAGAAAGGTGATGACGTTGGGGAGATAGAGCAGGATCTAGTTGATGTTCTTCTCAGAATTCAAAAGGACGATGACTTTGAGATCCCCTTATCACTCGACAACATTAAGCTTTCTTTTGGTTAGTTGTTAATGTGCTCTTTTTCATATAAATGATGGTGTTGTTGTGTAATTGTATTTTTTAAAACTCACTGTCGATAATTATGAATCCTTTTTTCAGGATTTTTTATTGCTGGAACCGATACAACAGCAACTACGACAGAGTGGGCAATGTCAGAAATGTTCAGAAATCCAGAGGTTACGAAAGAGGCACAAGTAGAGGTATATGCGCAAATTGAATTTTCAACGTTATATTGACATTTTTTCAGTCTGTGCAAGTATAAATATGATTCTTGGTATAATGGATTAGTTATTTATTCATTCATAGAGTTGACTTATGAGACTTATGTATGGGCTTCTCATTAGGTAAGAAGAGTCTTTGGAACACAAGAGTATGTAGATGAGTCAAAACTTCACCAATTAAAATATTTAGGTGCTGTTACTAAAGAAACACTAAGGCTACATCCACCTGTGCCATTGTTGATTCCAATCGAAAACAGTGAGAAGTGTGTTATCAATGGATATGCGATACCTTCTAAGATAAAGATTATTATTAATGCATGGGCTATTTGAAGAGATCCTAAAAATTGGAATGAACCACAGAAATTTGAGCCAAAGAGCTTCCTTACTACAACAGATGATTTCAATTTTAAAAGTTCAAACTTTGACTATATCCCATGTGGTGCTGGAAGAAGGATGTGCCCTGGAATCACGTTTGCTAAACCTGTTTTAGAATTACTACTTGCCAATTTACTTTACCAATTTGATTTGAAACTTTCAGAAGGGGAGAAGAATGAGAATTTGGACAAAGATCTGAATGCAGTTCCTTTTAGCTATTCTTCTTATTAGTGTTTCATATATATTTATCTTGAAATATGTTCATTGCATTTGAAACATTCACACACAAATATTTTGCAATCACATTAAATTTTCGTATGGGTTCTTACTACTTTTTTATCAACAACTCCGTTTTCTTTTCTTGTACTTGAAATGATACATTCATACACACACACACACACACACAAGAGGGAATAATTTATTTGCCCTATACTCCCTCCAATCTTAATTATAAGGGCCGTTAACTTTTTTAGAGAATTTTAAAAAATCCTAAAAAAGCTATGATATTACTTAATCATATCATATATTGTGTTTTATTACATTATATATTAGTTCATAAGTCAAACAACATAATTTGAAG
>JBAGKO010219483.1:0-12633 GCA_037177275.1 Acacia concinna
ATATAGCTATAACCTTTCACATGTGCCTCTAGAAACCCAAGAGACACTATATTGGTAACTTTTAGTGTCATAACTCTCTACACAACTCTTCATATAAATCCCTTAGTTAACGAACATGACTTTACAAAAATATATCTCTTCATTTTAAAATATTCTAACAATAAATACTACTGAAAATCTTCTTTTGATGGTTCTTCGCAGCCGGGAAGACAGCCCAAGCCTATCGGGCCAGCCTTTTTAAGCCCGTTTAAGTGGAGGACCGAGCTTGTATTTTGGAGGCTGAAAATGAAATTGGACCTACAAGAGGTAACCTTGTAGGGCCTATAGCTTAAAAGGGCCGGCTCTTTTAAGCCCTTTAGTTTTTTTTAATGCTTTGCCTAAATATTTTGGGTCAAAAACTTAAGTGTGTGTGTAACCCAACCCTACAGCCCACACAATAATTGTCTAACAGCCCACAGAAGTAAGAATCACAACACCAACACCATCCCATCAGTCTGCTCCAGTCCACTACATCTCCACCGTCCACAATACCACAGGCCCACTTCCACTTAACTCAAATCACTGCAGCTGGAAGCTTAGAACCCTTGACTTGCGAATTGCGATGAGAGTGAGATTGCCAACGATGACTTGCGAGCTGTGATTCTGAGAGTTTGAGTATCCCCTTCTCAGCATCTCCCTCATCTCAATGGCGGTCAAGAAGGCTCCTTCTCGGCATCTCCCTCTAGTCAAGACGGTGAAAGTTTTGAGCTACCGTCATCAAGGATTGGAGGCCGATCTCACATTCTCACCCATCGAAGCCTTGCAGGGTCTTTCACGGTCACGGATTCGAGCTCTTATAGTATCTATTTACTTATTTATATTGAGACAATTTGTGTTAAATTATAATTTTAAGTATTGTAAAATACTATTTTATGTCTTCGAAAAAATTGTTGAAAAAATGTGTAAAATGCTTCCGGCTCTGGCCCTGATGCTATTGGGCCGGGTTTTGAAAAACAGGGATTTTTTAAAGTCAGGCTTTCAAGGGCTAGCCCTGTTAAGGCCTTGGCCCTTAAAAGGCCGGCCCTAATTCCCAGCGCTAATTGTGGCATAAGAGATTTAGCCGGGCGTTCATTCGGATGTAACTAGACTAAAGAGCCAATGCATCTACTAAGGAATTGCATCAATGCTCAGGAAAGATGGATCTCTATAGTTAATCAGGCTCTTTCAAACAAGTTATCATCTTTGCAGGGAATCTATTGGCTATATTTGAATCTCAAACATGAAGCAGGCAAGGGATTTATTACCATGGTGAACTTTGTTTGGATATGTTTGTTAGGACATTTGGGTTAACAAATGTAAGAAGCTGTTTGAGGATGATGAGAAGCATTATATTTATAAGGATGCTTGTTTACGGATGGCGAGGAATATTATAAGGATGTCCATTACAATATGTTCTGAGCAAGCTGGGATCAAAATCTAGCTTCACATTGTAGATTTTATACTCAGCAAGGACAACCTACTGATATGGTTAGGCATGATTGTATGGGATATGATGCATCTGTACTTGATTCAAGCCAGAGTGAGGCGCAATTTGCAAAGAAGATGGAGCTTAGATTTGTGGATATGTATGTAAGTTAAATTTGGTACCCCAACTATTACGGAAATCATTGCAATAATGTATGGGCTTCATACTTGTTGGAACAAAGGGTATAGAAATATCTTTATCTTGACTGATTGTATTGAAGCAATTAATCTCATTAGTATGGGTTGTGTGTATAACCACCCCTTTAAGGATGTCATAGGTGATGTTAGGACATGGTTTACCAATAATTAGCATGTGATAATTAATCACATTCATAGAGACTAGAATATATTAGCAAATCATTTAGCTAAGTTATTTCATAGTATTGTAGGGAATTTTACTTTCCTTGATCAGCCACCACCTTCCTACTAAGGGGAGGCAGTGGCTGATGAAGGAGGATAGATGTTTCTATTGGAAGGATAATTTCTGGTTTTTGACTTTGTAATGTTTATTTAAACATTAATGGAATTCCAGCTTTCTACTCAAAAAGAAGAAGAAGAAGAAGAAGAAGAAGATTGTTGGGTGCACATGAGATTATAGAGGTTGGTTTTTTAGTTAATAATATATACAAAAATCTAGTTTTTGATAAAGAACAATAATGTTATATAATCTATATAGCCAACTTCAGTTAATGGATAACATTTTATTGTTGTTGTTACTGGGAAGTGTGAGTAACTCTCTCCGGATGAATTAACTTTCGCCAATAGTTTGTGTCTTTTATTTTTAGGATAATAAATCAACAAGTCTTTATAATTTCAACCAATTTTTAATTAAGTTTTTAGAATTGTTTTTTTTTACTAGACCCTTATACTTCCACTTGTTTTTTATCAGGTCCTTGTAACTTTTTTCTTTAGGTCTTTATAATTTCAAATGTATTTTAATTAGATCCCTTTACTTTTTAATTTATTCAATAAATACCAATATTATTCTTCTAAAAATATAAAATATAATATTATTATTTATAATCTTATTTAATATTATAATATTAATACTATTATTTTATAAATAATCAATTATCGTTATATTTTATTTTTAACACTCTTATCTATGAATTATTTGAATATTCTTCAAAATTTTGTAATTAAACATATATTTATATTTTTTATTTTTAATTATAATTTTATGTATTTGTATAATATTTATTTTGAATTATAATAATAATTTTTATAAAATTAAAATAGAATTATAATAGTTATTAAAATTTTAAAAATCAACAAGGACTTAATTAAAAATTTGGAGAAACAATAAGGACCTAACAAAAAAGAAAATAATTATAAGGACATGTTTAAAAACATGTGAAAGAATAAGGACCTTATTAAAAACATGTGAAAGAATAAGGACCTGATAAAAAGAAAAAAAAACTATAGGGACCTAATTAAAAATTGGTTGAAACTATGAGGACTTGTGTATTAATTATCCCCTTTTTTTTCATGTTGGCTTTTGTATATATAATATAAATCCATTGGCCAAAAAAAATATACTTCCTCCGGTCCTAATTATAAGACTCAATTAACTTGTTTGAAAAATTCTAAAAAACCTAATTACATTACTTTAAAATATTCAAATTTATCATTTTTTTAATATTTTGTTTAACTTATGAACTAATATATAATATAATAAAATACAACATATGATGTGATCAAGGAACTTATTTTGCTTCTTTAACTTCTCCAAAAAAGTCAACTAAGTCTTATAATCAGGACGACATGTATTATAAATATCACAATATATTTACATGTAATATATACTTCATCCAGTCCTCATCATAAGACCAGTTGACTATTTAAGAGAATTCTAAGAAAGTTAATTAGATTACTTTAAAGCAATAAAATTTATCATTTTTCTTGAAACTATTTTGTCTGACTTATGAACTAATATATAATATAATAAAACACAAGATATAATATAATTAAGTATCATATTTTTCTTCTTTAACTTCTCTTAAAAAAAGTCAATTCGGTCTTATAATTACTAGGACATAGTGTAATATAAATATTACAATATATTTACATGTAATATATACTCTCTCTAGTTCTAATTATAACACCCAGTTGGCTTTGATGGAGAATCCTAAGAAATCATATAACCATGTTATTGATTATTATGTTTTTTTAGCTTTTTTTCTACTTTTCTGAAAATTTATTTTCATTTTTTCTGTTATAATTTTTAAATATCACAACACACACATGTAATATATATAATAAGATTTATGTCATTTTCACTTATTTTTCATCAAAAGTTACTTTTGAACATTTCAATTAATTAAGTTTTACTTTTGTATAAGTGACTTATAAATAACTTATGCTATTGCTATTCCAAAACAAATAAAATTATCCAATATTATTTTTACTCAATTTTACTTTTACAAAAATACGATTACAAATAAATTACATTTCCAATCATTGTTCCAAATACACCCGAAGACAATCGGAGAAGAAGACGAAGAACATGATTGGAAAAATCTCGATCTGATCTTCTCGCTTTCCTCATGAAGTTTTTCTTAAGGATAAGCGTTTCAACTTTCATTCCAAATTACGTGGCATGTGAGGCTGTGAAAATAAGCCGATAAAACAAATAAAATAAAATAAACTATATCTTTTTTAATTTCAGAATTGCAAGTTATAATTACTTTTTATTTTATCCTAAACTATACTATTTTTATTTTATTTAAATTTGTGATATTTATATTAAAGTCCGTCAAGTAATCCAAAAAATTGATATCTCATCAAAATTCTAAATGAATCATATTTAATTTAGTATTGATGACTTCTCAAGTAAGTGTGTGTGTGTCTAATTTAACTAAAATGAGGAATCATAAAGGTCATACCCGGCCAATATGAAACAAATTAGCCACGTACTCATTCTTGGGTGGAGTGACAAATTGGTAATGGAGAAATTTTTATGTAAACGCAGTTTGCCACCGCGATATTTATAGTCTGATAAATTATAACATAACAATTTATGAACTAATTTGGTATCTTTTAAATATTAGCTAACATATTAATAAAATTAAAAGATCTCAAATTTATTTTTTATTATATGTGAAATCATAATCAAGTAAATTTATCTTTTTAAGATAAATAAATAATGTGAATTATATCAGTATCAACCTAAGATTAATATTGTCCAAGTTATTGTGCTTTAATTATTTAGATAACAAATAATGTCGTAAACCAGATTCAAAACAATAATTTCATTGTAATGTGCTCAATGTTTTATATTTGTAGTACAGATCGTAATGTCATCTTAACTGCCTTTTCCTATTTTTTTTGGGGACAGTTTACGCTATTGTGTGTAATTGTCGGCATGCATACACTACTTGCATGCTGAACATTTTTCTCTTAATGGGATTGACAAAACTCTTAATGGAATTGATAAAACTCTTCTAGGGCTTTGCATTTAAAGATGGGTGAATGTTGTGTGTTTTGTCATAATCGGTAGTGAAAATAACTATACATATAATGTGAATGACAAAACTTGTAATAGGATTAATAAGGCAAACCTGATAACTGCATCTCTCTCTCTTTCCTCTATAATGTCTTCCTCTCTCCTCCGTCAGCTATCACGTCAGCCTAAATTTAAAAACTCAGATTCTTCCTCAAGACTAAAGTGTCTATTGCCAAATTCAACTCCCATTTTTGAATTTCAGAAATTTATTTGGTATTTATGTAGAAGTTTTCGTTAATAATTATGATTCCTCTTCCCTTTCTTTTAGCAGGGATACAATTATTCAAATTTTATCTTATTCCTTCATCTTCCATGTAACGCTCTACTGCTCTACTGTTCAATCAGTTTTTTTTTGGGGGGGGGGTTTGGTTGTGACACATGATACATTAGATATTTAGGCATTGGAAGAATAAAGAACAAGTGAGCTCACGCAACCTTAGGCATAAAGTGAAAATTAAAAATTTTAACAGTAATTTTGTATTGGCAAAATAAATCTGTATCTCATCAGCTATTATTGTTGTTAATTTTACACATCAAAAAATAACAATTTACAAGTATAGAGACTAAGGGTTTGTTTTGGAAGAGCGTTTCTTGACTTTAAGCTGAGTGACAAAAAATACTATAAGCTACTTTTTTTATTTGAGTGTTTGAAACAAGCTTAAAAAAAAAGTAATTTATAGATAAAAGTAGCTTGAAAAATATAAGTTGGGCATTAGTCACTTCTCTTCCCTTCAATAAGTTACTTTTTCTACGCCCAATCTAAACATAAGTCATTCTTTCTACTCCAATAAGGCCCGTTTTGCTATGATTTATCAGAAGTGATATATTTTTATAAGTGACTTATGATAAGTAATTTATGACAAGTTAATTGTGTGTGGATGTGATATAACAAAAGTGACTTATTTTCATAAATCACTTGTATTTGGATGAGAAAAGTAGAAAAATGACTTATGATAAAACTTTTTTTTTAAGTTATATGTTGGAAACAAAAAATGTTATTATGTATGTGAAAAAATAATACTGATTTAATATATGAAGTGAGAATTTTCTTTCTACGTTGTCCTTATTAAGTTTGGGGGGAAAATAATAATAGTATAGTACTCAAATTAATTGTTCATTTATAATTAAATAATCTATATATCCCTAACTAGATGGTCTCTGATTGTATCATGCAGATGGTTCATTTGGGTCAAACTTTTATTAGATGAGATTCCTTCTTCAAATCGATTATGATTATCTTTCATAATGATATTTTCTTGTTCTCCTTCCCTGAAATACTTATCCATTTGGTAAATTATTTAGGGATTTTATTGCTAACATAATAATTTTAAATTAAATTGAAATAGTTAATATTAGGCCATCAATAAATAAATGTAAATAGTAAATAAGTTTTCTAAAACTATTAAAAAAGAAGAAAAATGAAATAGTTTCGGTGGCTGAACAGTTTTATTATTATCTCCTACTATTAATTTAACAAGGCACCGAGAAGAGAGATGGGATTATTTGGGAGTGTGGTGGCATATTCGGGGAAGGCTTTTTTTAGTGTCCTATTTTCAGAATCTATATAATTTCAACCATTGATTTGCTTTGACATAAACAGGAGTTCAATGATAAAGAACTATCGGGAAAAAAACAGGAGTCCTCGTGGTCCTTGTGGCCTACTCGCTATCACGTTTCTTTTCAATAGAAGAAGACGACAAAGATGATTGAAATCTAACGGTGCATGGTGACCGCCTTGATATGCTAATTTTGTTTTCCATGGCATTTTTCTTAAGGGATAAGCATTTCAACGTGAGGCCGTCAAAAGTCGATCTTATCAAATTCTAAAGTTACTTTAGTATCTACGAATCCCAAATATATAAAGAAAATTGTGAGAAATATTTAATACTCCAATAGTATCACGTTATATAATCTCTGTGCAAAAAAAATCACAATAACTCAAATAATTTTAATCCTAATGGATTGACACCTCATCAAAAACAATTCACATTTAATTTTATTTCAAAGAAAAATATTGCCTAATCATTATATTTTATTTTTTAAAAAAATTGACATGCTTATTTTTATTAAAAATAAAATAAAATGTGATTTTTTTTATTTCATATCAGTCAACACCTAAGTAAAATTAATATGATATGAGTTGTGTTTTTATTGAATAGATTAATAGATGTCAAGTGACATGCCTCATTTAGTTTTACTTAAATTAAATGAGTCACTACTGGGATGGGAGGGGAGGAAAAAAGAGTCACTCCTCTCATTTGATTTGAAATTTTAGAGGGGAGGGGAAAAAAATAAGCCCTTCTATCTCCTTCCCACTCTTTATTTTGACTCTTTTCAAATTGAGGTTTTTAGAGGGGAGACAAATTTTGTGACTAATTTGTCTCTTTTTATTTTATGATATCACATCTTTACCTCATATAAAAAAAATAAAAGAAATTTATTTCTTCACTTAACTACATAAATTATCTAAAATATATAATTTATATTTGTAGGTTAATTTATATAATTATGTATGTAAATAATAGAATTTATAATATAAGGATAAAATATTAAATTAGTTATTATCTTCCCTTCCATCCCCTCTTAAACTCTAAAACTATAATAAAATATCACTCTCCTTTCTTCTCTTTCTTTCAAACCAAATAAGGGAATTTTTTACCCTTTCTCTCCATCCCCTCCCTTCAAACCAAATAGGTATGATATTAGCCAAAATGGGAGTCAAAAGAGGTGGTGCCTTATATGGAGAACTTAAATGAATTCTGAATTTTTAATATTTTGTGAAATTTTTAATTGAAAAATATATTAAAAGGTTTAAGATGTGTACAGCCCCTAAAGTATTTTTTTAGGGACACCTAACATCTTAGAATACCAACATCTTAAAGTAATTGTTTCTATATGTTCAAGACCTTAAAATATTTTTTTGTGCCTCTAACTCTTTAAAGTGTTTTTTTTAAAGTGAATTCAATGCTATAAAATACTTTTTGGTGCATCTAAAACCATAACATAAAAAATATTTTAGTGTGCTAATGCACTTAAAAACTATTTTAAAGTGTTGACACACTATAAAACATTCTAAGACACCTTAAAAAAAAATATTTTAAGATGGTAGATGCTAGAGAAAATTTTAAATTATGTTTTTAATATTATGTATTTGATCTTTAGGGTCTGCAACTGGTCCTACTCCGCTTAATGATGAACTATTGGAGATAGGAGACGTCGTTGTCCCTCTCACCTACTAGCTACACGTTCTGCAATTAAAGAAGGTTATTGACACAGTGACACGTAACGATGAACAGTGGCCTCGTGTTCTGCGTATGATTACATTTTTTTAAAAAAATTAGTAAGTATTATATATAAGATTTTAATACTTTAAAATTTATTTATTTATGTTTAAAATAAAAATTTTATAAAATATAAAATGTGAATCACCTATATTTTAAGTCTGATGGTAGAGCTGAAATTCTGAGAGAGATTTCGAGCTAAAACGCTTAAAAGGAGATTAACCCCATTTTTGTTTTTAAAAAGCTTTTCAACTTTATTTATTTTTTTGGCCCACAATTTTCAACTTTATTTTTCCTGTGAGGCTGAGAAAAGAAGAAGATATAACAAATATAATAAAATAAACTTTTTTTAAAAAAAATAGAACAGAAAGTCATAATTATTATTTATTTTATCCCAAACTATAGTACTACTATAATTATTATTATTTAAAATTATGATATTTTTGTTAAACACCCCCTCCCCCCAACTAATAATGCACAAAATTGATATAAAATATTTTTGCTTATCTTTTTCATAAATGTTTCGTCCTTCAATAATTGAATGCCCAAACTATCACTCACAAGTACTATAAATAGAACCCTCTGGCCTCTCCCGTTTCCACACAACCACATCACATAAAAAAAAGAAAGAAAGACATTTGCTGTCTATCAACAATGAAGCCTTCCTTCATTGCTCTCTTCTTTCTCTTTGCCTTCATCGCCTCTTCAGCTAAAGCCCAATTCATCGTCGACACCCAAGGCAACCCGCTTACCAACGGTGGCTCTTACTACATCGTTTCATTTATATGGCCAGGTGGTGGATTGAGTCTTGCCAAAACAGGAAACGAAACTTGCCCTCTTAGCATTAAGCGAGTCGGCGGTATCATCTTTGACTATGGCTTGCCATGGAAAATTTCGTCCCCACTAAGAATTAGATACATCTTAGACAACTCTTGGGTGAACTTCTTCCCTGTGGAAGGAAAAGTACCAAGCTGTGTTAATTCGAACTCACAGTGGACTATTGTTGAAGGAGAGGACGGGACCATGTCTGTGAAAATCAGTGGGTACGAGAACACCATCAAGGGTGTGTTCAGGATTCGAGATTTGGGGCTTCTGTCGAATGCCTATAAGATCGTGTTCTGTCGCACTGATGTTGAGGATTTTTCTTGTAAAGACGTTGGGCTTTCCAACGACCTTGCTTTGGTTTTGACTGATGATAACCCTTTTGGTATATTGTTCTTCAATGCTGAATCAACTGAGGTGTCTAAACAAAGGATTAATAATGTGCTGGAAGCTTAGATAATTCCTAGCACTTTGTCCCTAGCTACTTAATGAGAGTATGATGAATGAATGATAAATAATGTGCTGGAAGCTTAGATAATTCCTAGCACTTTGAACTTCCGTTTGATTTTTTCTTTTTTTAATTTGCCTTATTTTCGAAACAACTATAGAAATTAAAGAATGACGGAGGATAGCATAAATCGAAGTGAAAGAATAGGATACACCAATACATATGTAATTATTTTTTAAGAATTAGCTTATTTCATGAAAATTGAAAAACATAAAAAAAAAGGTTTATCAACTTCAGAATGCTTTTATCAATTTACTATAAATTGAGGAAAATTAAGTAGTTTTTTAAGAAATTGTGAAAAAAAATTTAACTGAAAGTTTCAATATATTTTCTTTTAAAAAAAAAGTTTATCAATTATAAATGAGGAGCACCTCACAGCATAAAATTTTTAAAGGGCCAAAAGTACAAATAAAGTTTGCAATTTTGAGCAATATTCTCATAAACTTAACATCCGTTAAAATTACTATCACCTGAGCCCCACAAGATGTCTATGTCACGCCTTGTCGTCATTCCTCCTCTAATATCTCAATTTTTGGGAGGGTCATTAAATTATAATCTTATGATTTTATATGTAATTTGAAGAGAGTAATTAAAGATTTGTTTGATTATAAATATGTGAGAATTATTTGAGGGATTTAAAAAGAACAATTGGCCCTATAAATTATTTTATAATTTAAATATATGAGATTATTTAAATTGTTGAGAAGGACCAAAATGATAAATGGGATAAATATTAAGGTCCCAATATGCACTTTTATATAATAAAATAGATTAATTATTATTTTTCCCTCGTTCTTCACGTGTCAAGGCAAGGGAATATGGGCAGCCCTTAAATTGTAATCCATTTGGCTAACTCATATGGTTCACCGGAAAAAAAAGAAAGAAAGAATAGGAGAGCATTTCGGTCAAAGCTGCACATCTTCCTCCAATCAAATTGCTTTCATTAGGTCAAAACAATTTTGACCCACCAATCACATGAGTGCCACGCATGAGAGAAAGAGAGGGAAAGCCACAAGCTTATTCCTATTGCTGTTCGGCCAAAACAGAGAACTTCAACCTATTCAAACTCATCCATTTCCTTGCCCACCGAAAGAGAGAAACCGAGAGAAATGGAAGAAGAGTGAAGCAAAATCGAGAGAGAGAGAGCTAGGCTTCCTTTCGTTTCGTTCGGCTCCATCATCCATTTCCCATTCCACTTCCATTTCCTTTGTTTCCTACGGTGCTTATTATCCTATTCGGCCAAACAAACTCTGCAGCTTATTTCATTGAGTTCTTCAGGCCAGAGAAAGTGTGAAGCCGTGAGTGAATGAGACCAAAGAAGAGTATTTCGGAGCTGCAATTCATTCTGCTTGCTGAACCGAAGAAGAGGAAAGAAGGGTTCTGTTTCGGCTGAGGCTTGCAAGACCGAAGGGAAGAGGAGTGATTGCTTCGTGTTGCAGCTGAAATCGAAGGCTTGAAGGTGAGTTCAAAAATTCCCTTCCTCTTCCATTCATTTTGGGTCTGTTGAAATTGAAAGTGATTACTGAAATTTTGAGATGGGATATGTATGTTGTTCCATTTGGTTCTGTTTTGGTTTTGTAAAGGGAAAACTGAATATGTGTGTATATGTGTGCCTCGGTTTGGAATTCTGGAAATAGGCATATGTATAGCTGGAAACCGAAACTAAATATGTATATGTGTTTGCCACTGAACCAAATTATATGCTGGAAATGTATGTGGTGTTTCGGTCCTATTTTTGGAAGTAGAAATTTCAGCAAACAACATATATATATGTCTGAAATTATGATCTCTGAAATTCTGGGATTTTGCCTTGCTTTGTTCGGTTGATGGAAATCTGAACATATATATGGGTGTATGTTCGGTTTTGGCTCTGGAAGGAAAAAGGGGAAAACCGAAACTGAATAAGCTTTGTTTTGTTTATAGCTAAGTTCTGAAAATGTATGCACATGCCTTTGGTTCTGAATTTTAGAAGTTGGGTTCTGAATTTGAGTGAAAAGTCTGAATATGTATATGTGTGGGTGTGTCACGGTTTTCTCTGGAAAGGAGGGGGGAGAAACAGAACATTAGAGTGTATGTATGTTTGTGTGTTGGGCTGTAGAGAAAATGCCCAATTTGAGGCAATGGTGTAAGTAGGAACAAAGGGGAACAATTCTAAAAATCTGGTTTGGTTCTGAACCTATTAGCTTTGTGTAGAAATTTGATAGAGCAAATGAATCCCTTTTGCTATGAAATTTGGCAAAGGTATAGTGGACTTGTTAAGCTTTAAAATGAGTCCAAATTCATGTATTTTGGAGTTGTAGATTGAAAGATGCAATTTTGTGAATTCAGGGCAACATTTCTGAAATCTTGATTTTGGTCAGTGGCTACTGCTCTATTTCGTGTAGAGTTTTGATGGGGTAAATGATGTCCATTTCCCATGAAATTTTACAATATTGTAGAGGACTTAACAAGCTTTAAAATGAGTTATAGTTTGTGCCATTTAGATTTGTGTATTAGGAGATATGATTTTTAGAAGTTGGGACAAAATTCTGGACGAAAATCCTGACTTCTAAAAAGTATTGTTTCGAAAACTGGATCAAATGACATTAGAATTCCATGAAAACTAAATCTCATCAATTTGCATGAACTTTTTGGCTGATTTAGTCGTGACATGAATCTTATGAAGTCACGACTTGGGTTTCACAACCTTGCAATTAGTGCAAGGTTAGAGTAAAACCTGGCTTTGTATTTCTGAACCTTGCAAGGTTCTATAACCTCGGGGGAGGACTCTGACCTCGAGGTTGTGACCTTGTCAGGCAACCTTGCAAGGCAGCTCAAAACCTGACAGTGTATTTTAAAACCTTGTGTTCGCTCCGCAAGTGCACGGGTCGTTCAAGTAATAAAGTAGTGAGTAAAAATTGTTCCTACGGAGATTTGGTTTCAAAACCCAGTTAAGTTTCAATTATTACACTTTCGCCTAATTTGAGTGATTCAAATATCAAGGGTGAAAGGTAACCATGAAACAAACTTAAATT
>JBAGKO010219522.1:0-12631 GCA_037177275.1 Acacia concinna
AAATATCATCACCATGAAAGCTTTGCTAAGGCAATTGAAGAATTATAATTAAAGAGATAAATTTATGACATTTTTACTCCTAAATCAGCAAAATGCAAAGTCTAAACAATTGATCCATAAAGTACAAATACCATACATATTGAGGGTAAATGTATGCAATTTAGATATAAAACACCCCAGAAAACCATATAAATAATGTGTTTTATCACTAGGGTTATAAATTAGGGTTTGGGAATTGAGAGGGATTGGAGAGCTAGGGTTTTTGGATGTTTACTCTAAAATCTCACGAGTAATCACTGTCTCTAATCGTGGTCTAATCTCCCCTATTTATAGTTAATTACAAAACCCTAATTCAAATCCTATCTTTTCTTTTTACAGACTGAAGTCGCGACCTACAGGTCTTCAAGTCGCGACCTGGCTTCATGAATATTCCTTCCAGGCTTGACTTGCTGCAGAACGCATCATTTCATTAAAACTCTTCAAGTTGCAACATAACAAGCCCAGGTTGTGACCTCGGTAGGCAATTCAGCACTCACATGTGTTTGGGTCTTTAAGTCCGGTGTCTCCATCTTGAGCTTCAATTTGGGCTTTCAGTTTCTCCTTTGCTTGCCTGAAAACATAACAACAAAACACCTTTTCCAAGGCAAGTGAAGAATAATAAAGATGATATAAAATAAAGCTATTTTTGTCCATAAATTATCAAAATCCAATATTTAGACATTTAATCCATATAAATATTGAAACGTATAAAAGACCCCAGAAAACCATATAAATATTGTGGATTATCACTCTCTCAAGTCTTTAATATAAGACATATTTAGATAGTTGATATCGGTCCTAAATATAAAATATATTTTTCATATTATTCAATATATTTTTAATTTAGCCTTGTTAATGCTTCATTAAGGACTCAAACATAATCAGGGAGGGGAGGGAATCAATGAAGATGGCTATGGTGTTTTATAAAATACATGTCATATTAACTAATTTTTTAATTTAATCAAATTAAATAAATAAGTCTTATATTAAGGATTGAGAGTACATTATAGTTAAATATGGTTGATGAGTTGACCTTGAGGCCTCATATAAGCATAATTAAATCACTGACTTTTGAATCACCGTTAATTAAAGTTTTGAGTATGCATAAATACCAAACAAATATATGAATATAGATCTCATTCGCTTTATTTAATTATCCATACAACTCCCAAATATATGCATTAGGATTTGCTAAGTGAAACCAAGAGAGCAACTAGACAATAGATATCCCTAACATTTCACTTAGTAATGATATCATTATTTGGAATTATGACATTGTACATCTTCAGGCGATGATCATCAATCCTGACAATTCTTCTTATAGCAGTCTTTATAGCACTTAAGGTCAATTCCACAAACTTTACTGCATGCTTCTTGGTACGCAGGCATTGGTTCTACTACTGCTTCTCCAATCTCTACACCAATCACCACCACCACTAGCATCACCGTGATCACGGTTTTTATTCCTTTCTTACTATTCCAACCCATATTACATTGATGTTTGTTGAACCCCACTTTTAATCCCGCTTTTATCATAGTAATAGAGTGCAATTCAAATGGTAAGTGAAAATAACATTGAAACGTATCACACTGATATATAGTATTTGTTTATAATACAGTCCCTTACCAAAAGGTTTATAAATATCTGCAACATCGGTCCCAAAATTTGTCAAAATTGAGCTATGTTTATCTCCTAGCATCATCTATGCTTTGTGCGTCTTACTCGTTTCGAGATACTGCTTTCCCTTTGGAGCTACTAGCGCCACTGGGTTAATTTATATAAAAATTATACAGGGCAGATTCAAAAGAATCCTAATAGAAATAACATTCTATCATGCAAAATGCGATAAATAGATATGCAATATACCATATTTGCAACAACTAATCAACTTCATATTTTTGTGTTGTCTAAGAACTAGGGTCATAACCCTATCCCCTTTTGTATGTTCAAATGGAAATGTGCGCATGTATTCAAGGTCAACTGTACTAAAATGCCGCTGGAACCTTTACTTGTTCCGTACACAACAGAATAAGCACATATATTCGGGGTCAATCGCAGCTGAAACCTATACTTGTTCGTACCATAGTCCATCGTGGTTTACTGTGTACCACAGTTCGTCGTGGTAGGTGTCATCATGACATTATGTTTCAAAGTACCCACAAGCACCATGAATATATATATTGCATAAAGGGCATACAAGATCATATTAGGTTCACATAAAGTATGAAAGAAAGTGTTACTACCTTAAATCTCTAGTTTTTGTGATATGCTATCTATCACGTTATCTGTTAACCATGTAATCCTACAAGTCCAAATGTAGCGTCAATGGGTTATTACTCATTCAAGATTATTTCTTTTGTGTCTAAAAATTTATTATCTCTCTTCAAAATGCTTAGTTTTGCAATTGCCTTTAGGGGTACCAGTCTCTCTTTTCTTATACTCAGTAATTTTTATTATTCCAAAAATCATGACCCAATCTACTCCTACACAATTTCACGTCTTGGATCCCTTTTTGGCCTCAGATTTGCCAAAATCACACTCCATACCCTCCAAACAGCATTAAGTCCGAAAATATACATGTTTTGGACAAAAATTCCAATTTTAGTTCTAATGCTTCCAAAATCAGTTTGCTACCTTTACCCTATAAAATTCTTTATTCTAAACATATTGGAAGCATCAAAATAATCAATTCCAACTCTAACATATAACAGTGCTGGCTAAAAGTTTGGAGACTTTTAAAAAATTCGAGTTTTAATATTAACTCATTGGTAACATAAAAGTAGACAAATTGCATCCCTTCCATAATGCTCTGTTCAGCCACAGTATTTAAGGGAATAAGAGAAAATGGTTTTCCAACTTTTTGTACCATATATAAGCTAAGATACCATAGTTCCATTCTTGATCTTAGCTTGATTGAGAACAACATTTCTATGATAACAATCCTTATCCAAACCAAAAATTGATTCTAAATAAATTTTGATAGCATTTCCTTTTCAGTAAATAACTACCCAAAATTACATAAACTATGTAAAACCAAGCTTTCATCAACACCCAACATCTATCACAAGTTTAATGCCATATACTAGCTCAACAACCATTAAACTAATTGAGATTATTTCCTAAATCTGGACAGAATCACATATATGGGAGGAATTAATAAAGTCAATGAAACTCAACTTAAACTAGATATATTATTACCTTTTCTCCAAGCACTACTTTATCTTGGCTTTCTTCACTTCTTACACTAATTTTGCTAGTTCAAACTCATCATCTTGAAAATCTAAAACCATAGCATTGAAGCCCATGTAGTGGAGAACAACTTTAATGAAGAGAGTTTGGTGAGATAAGATTGATTTCAAGGTGAGCTTTGGCATCAACACTTCCTCCATTTCTTTCTCTTACCTTCTTCCTCTCTTCACTCTATTTCTGCAATATAGCCTTAAGCTTGCGGGAACAAGCTGTTAGGGATGAGGTGGTGTAATTAGAAGTCAATCCATTAACCACAATTGATAATATTTTGAGTCCACCAATTTCCACCACTTCTTTTCTTCTTTTTTTCTTTTCGGTTTAGTTAATTGCTATAGTTAATTATGTCTGGTTGGAGTGCTGACCGAAAGCCTCTCAGCAAAGAGAGAAAAATTAATTTACTCTTTACTATTTTGCAATTTATCACTTTACCCTTACATTTCTAAAATTTAAATAATGCAAATTATGTTTTGGTGCTTTCTCCCCTTCCCTATCTTTTAAATTTCCTATTAAATAAGATAAATTGATATTTATTCATACTAACAGTATATGTTTATATATTTAAATATAGTAAAGAGTTTCTAAAAAAACCTTAATACAAGAACAAAGTCTTGATTAAAATTGAGTGTATGAACACCCTGAAAATTGCCAATCTAACTCATATTTTATTTTAATACGCATTGCCAATCTGCACCACACAGAAATGTGAATCTCTTTTCACTCAGCTTAAAAATATAACGAACCAATTTCAAAGCAATGCTTTTATTTTCATGAGCATATTTGCCGAGCCTGTCATCTCCTTTTAGAATAGGAGACGATATTGTGGGCTTTGTTATTGGGTTTCTTTTTATGCCCAATACCTTTTTCTTATCTTCATCAACCCATTGCACCTTATGCGTTTATGCCCAATTGCGATCAGCGATGGCTTTTTTTATTTCTAACACAATTTTATGGAGTAATAGAATAAAATAATTAGCGAAGGATTGTATCAAAAAAAAACAAAAAGAAAAATAATTAGTGAAGGAATTTTTATATTAATATACTTGACTAATATGACATGACACAAGGCAGCCCGTGGTCCGGTTTAGTCCAGTACAAACCCGAGGTCAGTTTGGACCAAACCGGGTTTCGTAGAGTGCTTGAACTGGTCCAAGCGGTGTGGTCTAGGCCTAAGTTTTATTTTTTTTCTCAATTTTTTTCTTGTTGAGAAAGAGATTTAAACCCCATAATCACAATTATAATAATAAAATACCTACAATCACAGAAATTGTATTAATCTCTTTTAAGAAATTGTATTCATCTCTTTGTAAGTGGATATTAGAAAATATAAATTATCGTGCATATAAATATTGTGAGAGCTCTTCTATTTTTGGGGCTTTATGGTGTGATGTTTTGGTATATGATTAATATTAGTTGTACCTATAAACCCTAATAGTATATACACAAATATTTTAATATGCAATAATAAATATTATAATCCATAGATATTGTAACACCCTTATTTCATCAAAGACCATATGGGTTAATTGGTAATGACTTTGAACCACTAACATAGGTTTGATCTTGGATAGTAAAACATTTTTGTAAATAGTTTGGTAAACTTAATCCACACATATGGTTTGAACCTATAAAATGAATGGATTTTTTTTTGAATAATTTTATACTTTTTGGTCATTAACAGAATCTGCCCCAATTTTTACTGAAATTGGAAAATTCATAACTTAAAATGGGGAGTTCCAAATGACATGTTTCTTGTCTCTAATTAACCTTTGTTAAGTCTATTTTACAGGAAAAATATATTTTAGTATCCACTAATAAAAATAATCTCAAATTTTATGCAGTTTCAATCACGGCCTTATCGGGCACAGAAATTTTCTAGATTTGTTGCCTGAATTTGCAAAATTCATAACCTTCTCTAGGAAACTCCAAATAAGGTGGTTCTAGATTCTATATAACCATCATCAAGTCTAGTTTATACAAAAAATATTTGGTATCAAATTATGCAAATAAACCTAAAAAGGGCATCAATTATAACTGCTCATCCTGGAGCTCCGAGTTTTCCTTATTTTGCAGCCCAAATTCCCAAAAAATTATAACTATTTTTATGGACATCCGATTTGAATGTTCTTGAGCTCATATTAAATCTTAGGATGTGTATTAGCTCCCAAAATTTCATGGGCAAAAAAGGTCATTTACCTTGTCAAAATGGCACACGAATTCAACGACTCATCTTATTCTCCAGAATTGAAAGTTTGGAAGAAAATCTTATTTTAGCCTAGATTATTTCTCCATTTTATTGGTTCCTTTTCACATTCATCTTATAATAAATAGAATTATACTTCAAAAGCTAAAAAATTTTGACCACAATATGTAAGACCCCAAAAATCCTATATGGAAAATCTAATAAACAATATTTTCAATAAATGTTGAAATTTGGGGAAATTGCCGGAAAAGTGTTGGGAGGCATCCACATTGTGATAAACTTTTGGATGAACAAATGATGTCCAAAAATTATGAAATTTTATAGTCTAAAATTTGAAGTGTTAAGCTTTAACTTGATATATCATTTGCATGATTTGGATGTATATGTTGGGAGTTCTATATTTTTGAATTTGGCCCAATAGAATATTCCAATTTCTGGAGCAGCGTTCAAACATAAATTTTTTGGGAATGTTTTGATTGCAATTGATCAAATAAAGTACTTTTCTCTTAAACTAGACTCAAAAAGGGACATTTAGGCTTTGTAATTAGATTAATTGGATATTGGTACAATTAGATATGAATTTTTAAAGTTGTGTGAAAATTCTGGCTAGAAATCCAAAAATTGTAAAAATGTAAAGGCAAACTTGCAATTTGTTGCTCAAGCAAGGATAAAGAGTGAAGCTTAAATATGATCTCAATGGTGGGTTGGGAAGATCAATATCAATGGCTAAGATTAAGTCTTGCAAGTCAAGAAGTGATGAGATACTTATTGAAACATGTGGCCCAAAATTAAAGATGATTAATTTAGGAAATGAGCACATGTGATAATTATTAAAAGAAGCAAATTGAAGAGGCAATTGGAAGCCTCATTTTCGTCCAACAAAGAGAGAGAGAGAGAGAGAGAGAGAGAGAGAGAGAGAGAAGCTTAAACCGTCATCCATGGAAGCATATGCTTGTGTTAGAGAGAGAAATAGTTCTATAGTATTTTCCACCACCAAAACCACCTTCTTAGCTCAAAGTGCCTTCATAAATCTTGTTCCTCTCATCAAGAGCAACATTCCTATGGTTTTATTCTTTTGAGGAGAGGAGTTGGGTGCTGCTCAAGAAGTCTAGAAGTAGGAGGATTCAAGAGGTAATCTTCACAACTTTGAATCTTTGGTTGATTATAGTTGTTTATGGTAGTTATTGTTGTTGTTTTGATGTTTTGGGCTGATTGTGGTCATTTGGATGCACAAACCCTAATGGAGAGGTGCTGCCCTAATTTTCATTGATTATATGGAATATGAATTAGATGGTTTAAACAAGTGAAATAAGGTGTAAAAAGGGTGTTTTGTGGAATGAGAATTGAAATCACTTGCTTGTCAATTTTTCCCTTGTTTAAGCCATACCTTGTTTGGGCATGATAGATGTTGATTTTGATAGTTTAGATGCTTCCAATGGGTTTAGGATGAAAAATTGTGTGGGGATAAAGATAGGGAAATCACTTTAGAAGCATTAGGATTGAAATTGATATTTTTGCCCAAAATGAGTAGCATTTTGGTTTGGCCATGGTTCATGGGGAAGGAATATGATTTTGATAATTTTCAAGATAGAAATGGATTCAACACATGAACTTGTGTAGAGGTAGGTGGGTCATAATTTTTAGAACAGTGGAATTATACTAAGTATAAAAGTAAAGAGACCGGTACCCCTAAGGGCAATTTTGTTAATGTGCGTGTTTGAGATAAATAATTATGATATGATTTTTGAAATGAAGATTGAATGAGTAATAACTCATTGATTATACATTTGGTATTTTAGGATTCGATCTTTACCTGGTAGACTGAAAGACTGATTAGAGGAAGGACAAGCGGGTTGGAAAGACGTCTAGGTAGTATCACTTTCTTTTATACTTTATGTGGAATTGTATATGCTCTTGCTTGTCCTTTATGAAATACATATGCTCATGGTGCTTGCGAGTACTTTGAAACACAATGTTAGAATGACACATACCACGGTGGATTGTGGTACACAACAAAACCACGACAATGGTACGGAACAAGTAGGGGTTTTAGCTGCAGTTGGCCCAAATACATGTGCTCATTTCTGTTTGTAAACCATGATAGACCATGTAAGGGCTTCAGATGAGGTTGACCCTACATACATGTGCACATTTCTGTTTAAACATGCAGAAGGAGATAGGATTGTGGCCCTGAGTTTTCTAACAACACAGAAACATGCAAATGATGTTTTTATTGCTAATGTGGTGCATTGCATATCTATTTATAGCATTTGGCATGATAGAATGTTGTTACTACTAAGATTCTTTTGAATCTCACATTTTTCAATTAAATATAATTTACTTAGCTAGACGAAGTGGTCATGAGGGCAAAGATGGAGACTCCAGCTTTGATGTGACATGATCCTACGTTTGAGTCACTGATGAAGTCCATGATTTTGTTTAGTTTTTGTAAGTATTGGACTTTATAAATATTTTGTGAAAACCCTGTGGGACACATGTAATGTGCCTAAGTACTATATATCAGTACAATATATTTATGCTATTACCGCTTGCCATTTGGACTGCACATAATAACTCTGATTAATGTCGAATGTAAAGAGGGGTTTTACATCTTTAGTATTAGAGCATGTTAAGCACTATCATGATCGGGGGTTTCCACTCGATGAGATTGTGGATGAAGTCGTGCCTCTTACCCTGACATGACTAGGTTCCTAGCGATGGACTGCCTATCCCTAGTTGCCTATAGTCGAGAGGTAAGACATAAAAGATGTTGCTGAGGTACCTTTTGTAGTCCATCTGGGAGGTACCCGGACACTCCACTCACAGTAATGGAATTCTTTGAGTGGAGGCAATTTTGGGGGCTTGGTGTGCTAGAGTTTGAGGTCTTTGGAGCTCTTAAAGCCATGGAGTAAAGATTTGAAAAGATTCAAGTTTTCTTTTCTTGGTTTTTCCTCTCTATCTTCTACTCCTTGCTATCGTATTATGCTATTGCTATGTTTTTTTGGTTTATACCCATTTTCTCATGGGTTTATGAATATGGGTTTATGAGCATGTGTTGCTAGAACTTTAATTCTAGGATTATTTTGAACTGTTGTATGTATTAAGTACTCATTTTTGTGATTTATAATGGGATTTTGTTGATGTTACTATATGCTTAGTGCTTCTTGTTAATTGGTGTTAACTCTTGAAAATTGAGAGTATTCCAACACATTTTCTTGTCTTTACACTAATTTTTGGATTTAAATTGCGCATATTGAGAGATTTTAGGAGAAAATGTGGTGGGATAAGGACAAACACCAATTTATGTTAAACTATGAAGCAAATGAGGATAATTGTGATTATTAGGAGAGCTCATGCATTTTCCCCTTTTTGTAGGTGGAAGTTGACAAGTGTGGAAAGCCCTCAAAGAGTAAGGAAAGTGGTAAAGAGAAGATGAGGAAGAGAGAAGAAGGCAAGAGGAGGATTAAGAAGAGCAATGTGAAAGAAAAGCATATATGGGCCATGAAGTTGCTGCAAAAGATGATGTCTACCTGTTGGTCGTGGATTCGCTGTAGCCAATTGAACATCAAAAGTGTTCAGAAAGTTTTTGTCAAGTTGTCGCTGTGGGTTGGTTGTAGCGAACCCATAGCGACTGCGCGAAACTGATGCTGTGTGTTTTGAAAAATAAGCTGATAAACCAATGATAAAACTAGGGATAGGTTGAAAATTCTGAGATTCTGACTTCCCAAGGCTGTTCTTCTACTTGTGTGCTAGGGTTTGAGCTCTCTTGAAGATTTGGAGGCTAGGGCTTGAAGATTGAAGGAGTTTGGAGCAAAAATCTGTAGTTTTTCTCACTCTTCCTTCATTTCTTTAGTATTTCACTAATATGGCTGTAATTATTCACAATAGTTGTAGCTATTTTGCTATCATGTGCAACTAAACTCTTGTTCTAGGATTACTTCAAACCTCTTTATGGATTAAAACTTTGTATTTCTTCTTTTCTAGCATAAAATGAAGTATTATGTGTTGATGTTATTTTGTGCCTAATGCCTCCAAGTGCTTGATCACCATTTGGTGGATTTATTGACTGAGATGATGGTTGAGAGAGATTATCTTGCTTGAAGAACTATGGTGAAATCATACTAGTCTTGAAATTCATGTCTTGAATGGATATTGTGTTGGTAGGAAAGAGATTTACCTATTAACCTAGTATTGTTATTATAAGATTGGAGTTTAATAACTATTTTCTCTAGCTTGTTACAAGAGATTGAATGAGTTATTAGAAAATAGATGTTGGTTTTGACTTGAGAAAGCTTTTCCAATATTTGTGAATTTTAGGCAAACACATGATATATGATTAAACCTAGTTAAGAATTAATTAATTGGTTTTATGAAGTATAGAGGGTAGAAGTGATCCTAGAGTTTATATCCTTTGAAGTTAGAATCTCATTTACATTTACCTTTATCAATTTTCAGTTTTAACATTAGTTTCAAAATCCTCTTTCCACATCAAAACTTGTTTAGCTTAACTTAATTGAATGCACTAGCCTTTTGTTTGACCACTTGTTTTACAAAATCCTCGTGGGAACTCTACTCACTACTTTATTACTTGGCGTAACCCGTGCACTTGTGGTGCGAACGATTGGTCACCAATGAGATTATTGGGTTCACTTGATTGATGTTTGAGAGAGATAGGTTGAGTGTTGAACTTGAGTTTAATCATGTGAGAACTTAAAATTTGTGAGTTGAATGCATGGTTTTGTTAATGAGATAGAGATTTACTCATGAACGTCATATAGTCATATAGGATTTGCAATGAAAATTGGAGGGTTTAATTAATTAATTAAGAGATTAAGAAATTAATTGAATTAAAAACCTATTTGGAAACTTGAGAGAGCACCTTACGAGTAATTTAATATCCGTGGCTAACATAATCTCTCATTAAGAAGCAAATATTGTGGGGATTTGATTAAGTATTTTTGAAATACAAGGGAAATAAATAATCTTAGGTCCCATTTTGTCCTTGAGGGCAAAGAATCACTTGTTTATGTTAATTTTTAGTTTAGTTTAGGTTTGTTTTATGGGTTCCATCCACTCTTGATGTTTGTATCATTCAAATTTATGCGAAAGTGTGATAATTGATACTTAACTAGGTATTATAACCAAATCTTCATGGGAATGATATTTATCATTTTATTACTTAGTGCGAACAGAGCACATTTTTGCTCATCAAAGTGATGCGCAGAAAATGTGTTTCCCATACGTTTCTAAAGAAATATTGAAATAATAGAGAGTGAGACATACACTAACACCAATGTTCCCATAATAACTTGAGTGTTCCAATTTTTTTTCTAGTCATATTGAACTTTTTAAATGGGTGTACATACATGACGCATATCTTCGTCTCTTTTGCATCTCTTGCTTGAGATTGATATTGCATTAGATTATCTAAGTTGCTTCAACATACACTTGTTACCTCATAGAACCATATTACTCTAGTCACATGCAAGAAGAATCTATTCAATAGTCTTGTCCATTCTAACCATGGAGGCACATTGCAAAAAGAAACAAATTCGCTGCTGTTATCTTTTTTAGTTACTCCTTATATAGAACTCACGTACTATTAACTCTTCAACTCTACTCTTTTAATTTTAGTTGTACAATCTCCTTCAATTTGCTTGTATATAACTCATCATTGTTTTTGCTAACATAACTGATCATTTTATAAGAATAGAGAAACAGAGATGATGCATTGATGTACGCCATAATTTTTTTCCCATATTAATGAATATTACATGTACATACTTCCATGATGGAAAAATAAATGACACGTAAAATCATAGTTAAGATGACACCATAAATGTGCACATCACATCAGAACAACTTCACTTTTTTCTCAGTGAACATGACGTGCCGACAACTAATTTCCACTTCTACACGAGTTAATTGTGGGTTTTGAAGTTAAAAAGGGAAAAAAATTATTTTTTTTTTCTTTGATGGTGGACCTTTAGTCCACGAACCTACTGAGTCCTACTAAGCGCCCCCAATCGAATACATCCGAAAGGTAACCACCTCTTTGAGGTACCCCAGGGAAGAGAGCTCCCAATAAAAATTCTCTACACCTTCTGTTCTCTGGGATCAAACCCAGAAATAGATAGGTGTGACGCAAATGCCTACATATCTACACCAACTTCTGTTGGTGGAAAAAAATTACTGAGATATAAAAGAATGAACTATTACTGAAAAAATCTAAATAACAATTGTGCATTGTCATTTTTTATCCTAAAACTTATTTTATCATGTGCTGTTTACTTATTATGAGATTTTTTGTGGTGATTATATTATTTTTAAGACCTCACAGGAATTTATAAAATAGAAACCTACACAACGGGGGAGAAGCAGAGCTTTGGGACACTGGGATCCACCAGTCACTATCTTGTACTGCACAGAACACTTCCGGGCCAATTACATTAAAAGCATTTGGTTATGGGACAAATCTAACAATAGCGTCTCCTACATCATCTTTGGTTTATGATTTATCAATGAAGATGATACTGATGTGATTTTACATCATCTTTGCTGTAGAACTAAAATTGCTCCTTACAGAAAATGTTGGGGTAAATTGCATTTTAATCTTATATTTAATTTTAAAATAATATTTTTTTATATAATATCAAATCTCAACCATTAAAACTTAATCTAATAGTGGATATATTAAATGAAGAGGAAAGAGTGATACTGATAAAAGGAAACACCATTCATCCTACTCTTTTACATAAAAAAAAATATTTTTTCCACTACTACAAAAAGTGGCTTAAGTTAGGCACGTTTTGTAGCGCTTTTTAAAAAAAGTGCCACAGCTTGTATGTAATTTTTTATTAATTTTTTTTAAAAAAATGATCTTTTGTGGCGCTTTTTTGAAAAAGCGTCACAAGAAGTGGGGGACTTCAAAAGCGCCACAATAGGTCCTTTAAAAAAAAAGACCTATTGTGGCGCTTTTTTAAAAGAGCACCACAGGAAGTAGGGGGACTTCCTGTGGTACTCTTTCAAAAAAGTGCCACAATAGGTTTTTTTTTCTTTTTTCTTTTGAAAGGACCTATTGTGGTGCTTTTTTTGCAAGAGCGCCACAGGAAGTCCCCCACTTCCTGTGACGCTTTTTCAAA
>JBAGKO010219550.1:0-12630 GCA_037177275.1 Acacia concinna
GTTAAAATTAATTTTTCTTTTTTGTGATATAATTTTTAGATTTTACAATATATATATGTATAATATATTCATTAATATTCATGTCCCTTTCAGTCATTTACTATAATAAGTTACTTTTTAACATATCAACCAAACACATTTTACTTTTACATAAGTAACTTATGCTAATGTCAATCCAAACATACATAATCTTTTTTTTTTTTTGCTTTCGCAAGGTTTCCCCCAGCCCGGCAGGCCAAGGACTAATCCCCCGCTCATTGTGGGTTCCTCTATGGGAAGGACAGCTGGAAAACATACATAATATGACTTATATCTAATCTGACTTATCTATAAGTCCAATTACAAATAAATCATTTATCTTATCATTACTCCAAACACACCCAAATTTAAGTATGAGAAATCAGCGATATTGGCAAGAGGCGTGGGAACCTGACTTCCCCAAATTGCCAATAAAGAGAGACGAGTGATGGATTGAGTGTCTTAGAAAGGGATGGATGAGCGATTGGCAGAGTATGAGCAAAGGAAAAGGCAGAGCCATTACCGTCATACCCAATAAGCTTCTCTTCAAGAAATCTCATAACCATCAAGGGATATTGAGACTGAGAAATCGACGACAATGGTGAGAGGCTAGAACAAGGACCCAAAATAGCAAGCATAGAAAAATCAATTCAATTTCCTCCCCAGAACCATTACAACAAACACACAAAATTCAATTTGAATGAATCATGTTTCTTACTATTTGTGTCGTTATATTTAGTGCAGAGTGGGGAGAAGAATTATAATTTAGCAATTACTTTCCCGAAAAGGCATAAATGAATTCTAATTTAGCACTTGTTTAAAATCATCTGATTTTGTCAAGGAGAAAATGGAAAATGCTTTGAAATTGTTCATTGTTTCTAACATATTTAGATATATTTTCTTTGCCCAATCAGCACCCACCATCATCTATGTTAGCCATAAAAGTCAACTAACAGTTCATATGCATTTTTACATTTATATTAAAAGCTCATAGTCACTTTTATCCTTAAAAAAAACATTTGGTGTTAAACACACCAGATAAAAATTCATATATATATATATATATATATATTTTTACACTTTTATTTTTGTGCCATGAGACAATCCCTAATAGTAAGATCAACGCTCTACTCTCATACAGTAATAAATAATAAATCAACCTCCATGGCTTGAAACATAATCTCGTGTGCAGGAAAAACAAGCCCATATGAACGCGGCAAGGCAAAAAAAATAAACTTCGACGAGTACAGCATATAGTCAGTTTTGTAACAAAAGCTCTGTAACTGAAAAACATCGATAGATATAATGCACCAGTAGGATTTTGTTCTTTGAAAACTACTATTTCTATTACTTTTTTTGTTTTTTGAAAGGCTATTTCAATTACTAGTATAACAGTAGAATGTCTTTGACATATATATTCTCAAACTCCCTAAGTAAAGTTCTCAACTGAGTCATTCTTTAATGTTCAAAGTGTTCCTGGTCTCCATCAAACTTTTGGTTAGCCATGACACAGTGATGTTTTTAATTAAACTTGTCACTCAAAAAACGGTATGGCTCGCTTATTAATCCTAAAAGTCTCAAAGATTATATTGTTTCTTTATTACTTTTTTTTGTATAATATAACTAAGGGCAAATTCCATATAAATGTCAAATGAAATTCTAAAACTCTCAAAGGGTTGTTAAATTTTGAAAAAGACAATTTGATCTTAGGGGTGGAATCTGGGTTTTTTAAATTTGGTTGAGGCAACTCTTGCTAACACGTGTTGACAAATGAGAGAGGGAAATATGACGTTGCCAGACAGGGGAGGGACGGGGGAGAGAGGGTGATCAGGTTGAGCATGTTAATCCTATTATAAGTTTTGTCATTTACGTTATGAGTCTTTTTATTTCCGCTGCTGATTATATCAAAACAAGTTCACCAACTTCAAATACAAACTCAGGGCTCGCTTATTAATCCTATTACGAGTTTTGTTATTTACGTTATGAATATAATTATTTCCACTATCAATTATGTCAAAACCATGGGTTTGCATTTTAAGTTGGGCGAACGCATTGGATGCTTGTTTGTTTTGACATAATCGGTAGCAAAAATAACTACACACATAATATAAATAACAAAACTCATAGCTAAATTAATAATCTCGTCTTGATTTTGTATTTTAAGTTGGTAAACGTATTTTGACATAATTGGTAGCGAAAATAACAAGACTTATAATGTACATAACAAAACTTGTAATGAGATTAATAAACTCGTTTTAATCATTGTCTCTCTCTCTCTCTCTCCCCCCTAATGTTAGCCTCTCCCTCTCTCCTTTGCCGCTCTATCACCGCCTGTCACGTCAATAAAAACTAGAAATCCTTGATTCCCGCCAAAGAGTAAAGTGTCATTTTAAAAATTCAACAGGTTTTTGTAGGTTTTGAAAATTGATGTAATATTTATCTGGAATTCTCCCTATAACTAATTATATTATTTAAATTAAAAATATCATAATAAAAAATTGAAACACACCAGAAAAATCATATAATTGATTGAGATTGCTTCAATTTTGTTAATTTCTCAAACCTAAGATGTCTTCCTTCATTCGATTATTCTCCTTTTCATATATAATAAAGCAATCACACGTTTTTTTCTAGACATTTTAATTGAATAATATACTTAATTTAAGTTATTTTATTTTTTATATTTTTTAAAATAATAAATGTTATTTGAGGTATTTTATTTTCTTAATTTAAATATTAATTACTCAATCATAAATTAAATGCCACACGCACATCTACACACACATTATTTGATGTGAATAATATCTGTTACACTTACGTGTTCCACACATAAACAATAAATTAACCTGTCATGATTGTAGGGATCTCTAAAACTAATATTCCCTTCAGTTTTAATTATAAGACCCTTTTGTAGATACAAAAAGAGGCTTTATAATTAAGACATAAGGGAATATAATAAAAAATTTTAATTAAATAAATTAGTTATTATAAAAATGTGTTCCATCTTATCATTTATATTTATTTGTAAAGATATTTATTGATAAAATACAGATAATTGAAAAAATATTGGTTATATTATTTCTGGAATACCTTTCTCTATATAATTTACTAAGTATATTATTTATTTTAGGTATTTTTTTAAATAAGAAACATTATATGACTGTATTTTATTTCATTAATTTAATACATTTTTTATCAAAGTTAATTTAATACATTACTCAAACACACACACCCACATGCACATATATACATAATTGCCTGAATGTCACATTTTTTTCACAAACACCTTATTAAAGCAATTGCATTCAATGATACAAGTGCAGGTTCTAATCTATTAAATGTATATAAATCTGTCAGAGTCTAAACTCCATTTACATTGCAAATTCCCATAATATTATCGTTTGCTATGATGATCAATAAGAGTCAAGCAGGATCAATAACTAATGTTGGATTATACCAATCTAGTTTTATCTTCACACATGGTTAATTATATGTAATTTTGTTGAGTGTTAAACCAATGGTGACATCAATATTTTAATACTTGATTTAGACAAAAAAAACCACCAATAAGACAACTAATGTGGTTTATAGAGAAATTTTCTAAAATATCATGTAAGACTTATTGTTAGGTGTACGGACGTCACTAAAGTCATTTTTGTCACTGTTTTATTAAATTGTGTGATACACAACCTTGTATTTATTGATTTATTGACATTTTATTGAGGCACGATGATGATAATGAATTATTTAAAAAGAGGCTCCATAATAAGGTGTATATAAGTATGCTTTCAAGTATTTTTTTACACATTTTCTAAGATGAAAAATCATAATATACAATAACTAGAATTCACGTATTCATGTAACAGACAGAGTTAACGCTAATTCTTTTATTAAATCTCATCTAGGGGTAGCTTATAATATAATGTTTTTTTTACCATTGTTGCCCCTAATTAATTATATTTTCTCCCCTCATCTTTTTTTCATACTATATTCTATTTCATATTTTCTCTCATTAGTACTCTAGTTATTTCTCTTATTTGTCTCTTCTAAATAAGTGTATGCTAAAAAAAAATTCATTTCTTACATGTTTATTATTTTTTAACTAATTTTAATGATTTTTTAAAACCAGGTAATTAAGTTATTAGGCTATTATATAAAAGGGACGGGAGAGAGAATTATACTTCTTTTATTCATAATATTTTTTCCAAATTATTTCTAATCACTTTCTTACCTGTGGAACAATTTTGAGAATGAAGTGAAGAATTGTTGCGGATTTAAACTCGTGACTTAATAACAAGTGAAAGCAAACTAACTCTGACCAGAAAATTCCAAGTCGGATGACTCTGTTCGACAAGTTTTATGATCATATAACAAATCATATGTAGAAATTGGATTTTGTTTGTGACGCTATACCGTAGTCAATTTTGAGCCTGCAAATTAAGGCCTGTTTGTTTAAAAAGAAAATCACTTTTTTAAATAAAAAAATAAGTTTGGAAAATTTTTACTATATTTGTTTATGCTTTTTAAAATGAAGGGAATATATAAAAGCATACAGATTATTTTAAAAAGTTACTTTGAGTGATTTCTGAAAATAATTAGTTGAGAGATTTTATAATAGTTGAAAATAATAGGTACAAAATTAATGATTCAAGCTTTCTTTTTTTCAATTATTGACTAAATATTTTTTACTTATTTTGCTTCATTTTGATAAAAAAAAAAAAAAAAGTATAAAAATAGCAGGTCAACAAATCTAAATGGTACATAATAAATTTAAACTATCCAGATTTGTTGAAAAACAATAGCACAGAAACGACATTTTTTTGACCGGCTAATAATTCATATCAGTGCAAATGCATATGATGAATTGCTTTATTGTTTATCGGGGAAAAAAAATAAAAAACTACTGCCCCGTGTCCTTAATATAAAAGCTAAATAATTAATTTATGGATATTAAAAAAATTGGTTAAATCATTATTTATAATAAATGTGTGTTGGTTCCTCAAAAACCCCTTATTAATCAAAATCACCTGTAAAGAAAACCTGAAAGATGTGTAATTAAAAAATATATTTGACCCCTCATCCTTAACTTTAGTTGGTAAAGGGTCAGACCCTCTCACCAATAGAAAAGGTTTGAAGAAATTCACTTAGATGCAGACACTAGAGAAGCATTCTCATTTAGAACCCTGCTCTTAAATCGTGAGTGAGCCTAACCTCTTTCCTTAAATTTTAGAATAAACAAATGGATATTTGAGAAAAAAAATTATAAATTTGATATATAAAGTGAAATTGGCTAAGTCATTATTTGTAATAAATAGATGTTGGATTCCAAAAAACCCCTCCTTAATCAAAATTCAAAATTACCTATGAAGAAAACCCCTAACATGTGCAATCAAAATGTATATTATACATTTAATATATAAAGTGGATATTAGTCTTATATTTAAGATAAAAGTGAACTATTTATCTAATTCTTATATAAGAACATTAAGAGGAGCCTCCAACAACATAACATTTTCTGTCTTCAAATATTTGAAAATGGTTCGATGGCAAGGAAAAAACAAAAAAAACGGCTCTGTGTCTGCGGAAAAACAAGTGGACAATCATCTGACTTCTACATACTGAACTGGGAATTGGACTATTGATGAATATGAATCAGCAAGAGACTGAAATTGCCAAGTCATTGTATGATAACCTTTCCTTTAATTTATTTCTTTAACATGTACAAAACTCATGTCAATATAAGCATTTGCTTTGAGCCAAACAAAATACATTCCTCTCAAGCCAAACTTTCCAAGGAAGAAAGAACCAGCAGAAACAAGTGATTTTACTCCCCACTTTCCATTAATTTGTTCAATATTTTCAACAGAAAAGAGCATCCCAAATGCCATACTTACACTATACCCTGAGGCCTATAAATTCTGAACAAAAATCTTCTCCTCAGAAAGTAATGATTCAATTTTGAGGCTGATGTAAGAAGCCACAGGCACTGATGATGCATCATACAGGAACTCGGTATGATCGGTCAATCATTTTCAGTATGAACAAGTTTCCTTTGTCACCTCTTGATATACTGTTTATATGATGTAAGGACAATACAATTAATACTCTAATATATGCCTTAGTTAAATAGTATATGCCCATGCTGTACACAAGAACTTGAGATGAATTACACTATTCATAGCTTACAAATAATAACACTCTGACATGAATATTACTCAAGACTCGGGCTGAAACGACTCATCATTGCTAGGCACCGTCTAGATCTAATTTGGATAGTTCATATTAATTTTTTTTTGTTTTAAATACTTTTGTGGGATTATCATTCAATGCCACACACATTGATGAACACTAGGTGCTTATAGCTATACCAAGATCAAAACAATTTAAATTTAATCTGAGCAGTCCAATTTAAATTTTTTTATTTGTGATTTTTTAAACAATAAATTGTATTTTCTACAAGTGTTAGTCATAAGAATATTTGAAGTTAAATTTTAAATAATTGTAAATAAAAATTTGTTTGGATTTAATTGTCCAAAATCAATTTAAATGGTCTAGATCAATGATGAGCACACTATACTCATCAAAATGATGAGCACAAAATGTGCTCCCACCCATTAATAGGGATTATTGCAACAAGTTTGATGTTAGAATCACACAAATTATCAACAGAAAAGGACTAATAAAATATTCTAAATATGCAACAAATCAAGAAAGGAAAAAATATACTTCCTCCAGTCCTAATTATAAGAGCCCATTGATTTTTTTGAAGAATCCTAAGAAAATTTTAAGAAAGTTAATTATATTACTTAATTATATTATATATTATATTTTATTACATTATATATTAGTTCATAAGTCAAACAATATAATTTAAAGAAAACTGACAAATTTTAATTAGATTTTTTAGGATTCTCTAAAAAAGTTAACGGGCTCTTATAATTCAAACCGGAGAGAGTAATTTATAAAGCAAAAAGTCAGGAGAACCAAAAGCACCTAGCAATCCTAATACTACAACAAAAGTTTTGAAATTCTCACGTAATGTAATGGTTGTGAGGATAGAGATAGAGAAGAATAACAAAAACACTACTACCTACAAACTAAATCTTATATTAAGTTCCAGAGGTATAGTGTTTATCTGTCTTCTCGCATGATCATTGTGTCTTATAAGATTATAATCCCATCTATTCAAAGTAGAGATGAGACAAGACAAGGTAACAAAGGTTTAGTGTTTGTCTATGTATAGGAGAATTCATGTTGCAAACAGAAGAACTGGACCACTTGCACCTCAAAAAGTTTCTGACTTGCCAATGAACATATTCCTCAATGGACAGGATATCTGGACGTTAATCAAATATTGAAAATGTATAAAATAAACTATGGCACACAACTCACCGCAGCTCTTCATCTAAATATGTTATTTCCAATTCACCACGGGCTCTTCCAGGTGCCTTAACAGGTATCTGCATAGGTAAGACATGGCATTTATAAAAAAAATCAATATCAATCAATATAAAATTTCAAATCTAAAAAATTGTACGTATGATTCATAAGTCATAATGAATACAGCTCATCTCGAGCTCTGTGCACTTTGTTTTAATTTCTTCAACCCTTTTATCCTTAATTTAGCAGAGTTAACATGCTTAAAAGATAAATATAATCCTCTAAAAGTTTTAAGTTATTATCTATCATAGGCAACACATGAGGAAAAGATATTTAGGTTTACCTAATTTAAGCAGAGGTTTCATCTATATTACTTACTAGGGTACCAATTCCAAGAAATATTCAACTTGCTCAAAAGGAGATAATGCAATTTCTGCATGGGTTTTGTTAGAGCTTGTTAAATACTCCATCCGGTCCTAATTATAAGGGCCCGTTAACTTTTTTAGAAAATTTTAAAAAAGCTAATTACATTATTTTAAAATATTAAAATTTGTTGTTTTTCTTCAAATTATGTTGTTTGACTTATGAACTAGTATATAATATAATAAAACACAATATATGATATGATTAAGTAATATAATTAGGTTTCTTAGGATTTTTCTAGGATTATCCAAAAAAGTCAACAGGCCCTTATAATTAGGACCGAAGGGACTAGTAATTAGCAAAGACAGTTCACTCCTTAATACAGGATACAAATCAATCATTGAGGCACAAGAACACTTACAAAGCCTCCAATTTTGAAAGTATCGAACTTGACAGCCACTTTTCTTGCATTCAGAGGTGTTAAATCCGCAGTAACCTACAAAAATATTACATTCTAGACTTACGAGGGAATCACATAAATGTCTAACAGATACTTAGCTTAAAAATGTCTTACCTGGTTGAAGAATGGCCAAGACTCCATATTTTGGGCCCTGAGAGTATCTGAATTGATTGCTTGAAAATTTGTCCTTGATCTCAAAATCTTTGGCCTCTGTCAACACATTAGTTATCAAGTTAGCGCAACATTTGTCTGCAAAGCCCATGACTTGCCTTTTTTTTTTGGGTGGGGGGGGGGGGGTTTGTTTCAGCAACAAAGTTTACCTTCCCTATCTATGCATGAAAGACAATATGAGGCTTCAGTTGAATTTTTTCCATATTATATAACTATAACTAAGATTCAGAAAATAAATGCTTATAATCAGAAAGTCACACATGGTACAATTAAAGGAGGCAACGACATAAAACAGTTTCCATATTCAGAAAGAGGAGTAAGATTTTTTTTATTATTAGTTTTGAAACACTAGAAGCTTCTTGACAACTCAGGAATAAGCACTGCCAAAGACATAAAAAATGCCTATTTTGGAGTTTCCTAAGTACATGGTTTTGAAAATTAGATTTAGAAAAGTTACTGATTGCATTTATACTTGCTCTTCCAAACAAGTTTTGTCAAACAAAAAAATTAAAACAAAACTTAAAAGCTACACGGTATCAGACTATCATCAAGTAATAAGTTTCTGTTAATGACACATTTGTAAATTTCTAAATAAATACAAATCTGAAACTCCTATTGTTGTACAGGCTTTCTATATCAAAGTTTCAAAAGCTATGTTCTGGCATTCTTATTCGAAAAATTAAAAATAATAATAACAATAAGGGAAAATTAATCTTTTAGTCCTTCAACTTTTAACTCACTTATGACTTAGTCCCTTAACTATGATGTTGTGCGACTCAGTTCTTCAAATTTTGACTCTTTTATGACTCAGTCCCTAAACTTTTGACTCATTCATGATTCACTCCCCTATCATTTTAATTTTTTAGATTATCATCCTTATTTTTAGCTCAATTGTGAGTCATCTTATGCAGCAAAACTTGCTTCCACATCCGTTCCAACTCAGCTGCACATGAGTTTTTAAATGAACTAAAATGAAAGAAAGAAGGGATGACGATCAGGTTGGACAAAGAAGAAGAAAATGAAAGTTGCAGACGAAAAGATGAGGCTCACTTCTGCTGTGATGCTTTTATGAATATTACCGAGAAGGATCTTCACTTCTGAGCCAATCTCAAAAAATTCCATTAAGCCAATGGCCACTTCATCTTTTGGTTACCTATGGAATTGAAGAAGCTTTTAAATGACTCAGCGACCTCAATTCCAACCATTCCTCCGATCATCACCACAAAAAGTGCACCTCCACCACCAACAAGAGGGCTTTGATGAGAGATAATGATGCCACTGGTATGAGGTCTGGTGGAGTTAGGCGCTGGCCTTGATGGGCTGTTATGCCAGTGGACCTTCCGTCAAAGGAGTGGCATTGGCTCAGTACCTCTGTCACGGCAGATGAAGCTGCTTGTGCCAAGGACTGCACCAACTTCTACCCAACTCCCACCTCCCTTCACTCAATTCCTTACAATCTCTTATCTCATTTCAACTTTTCCAAACAGACTCAGACGTCATTCATTACTATTAACAAGGACCTCCATATAAGGTTGTGAAGCTGAAAATGAATTTGTGTTCTTACCAAGAGAAGCTTTTGACGAGGGTTTAACATAAAGCCCAGGTCTCATGATGCAGAAGTTATGAAGCAGATTAGATTGTGAGGAAACTAGGATAAAAGAAGCTTCAGACTCAGATGAAGGGGTTTATATAAAGTTTTATGTTTAAAATTAAAAAAAAATACACACGTAGAGCTGAGTTGGAGGCAAGTTTTATCACATAGGATGCCTCATAATTGAGTTATAGGTGATAAGGATAATAATGCAAAAAAATGAAAGTTGAGGGACTGAGTTATACCAAGTTATAAACGAGTTAATAGTTGAGGGACTAAAAGATTAATTTTCCTTAATAATAATAAAATTGTTTTAAGCAGCAAACAATTGAAAACACTTTCAGACAGAACGATAGATAGCCAAGATATTAGTTACAGTGAGACAAAGCCTAGAAAGAAAAATGTTTACCTGGGTTTGCAAAATTGACCTTGAGGTAGTGTATATGAGCTCCCATTTTCCATCAAGTAGATTAGATTTTAGTGGTTCCTTGGTTGGATTAACTACTTCAAGTTTGCGCGCAATCTATTTGAGAAATAAATTCCAACAATCAAGAATGAAGATGCCATAATCGTGCAAAAATAACACCACTGCCAATGAGAAATAGTCAGATATCAATGTTAGCGCATAGTCAGTATAATTTGAATTTAATCTTTTTCTTCTTATGAACATTTGAATTTAATATTTTAATTTCACAAAGAAATTTGCATTTAAAATACTACAATAAATATAAGAACTAAGATTATACAAAATTTAGAATAAACTAAAATTAGATAAATAACAGAAATAAAATTTTACTAAATATATTTTCTAATAAGTTAAATTTTTTAACAAAAGAAGTCAACAATACTTTTGACACCCAACCCCATCAGATGATTAATTTACTTCTCAGTGAGAAAGTGAGACTTCTCCTTGATCTCTCTTCCCCTGTTAAGGCATTTTCTGTTTACGACTGAGTGAAAGTGTATTGTTTATCGCTGCCTACCAACTACCATTTTATTTTGAGAGATGACAAAATGTATATAATAAATTAAAAATTAGTTTATTGCGATGTGAGGTAGCCTTGAAAGTTTCATTTTATTTTGAAGGTTATGCAATTAATTTTACATGCATGTCTAGTTTATCAACAGAAGGATTCTTATAGCTTAAAACCAACTTTCATGGCATAACATGATGCTCAGGGCGATTCCACTAACTACCATGAGACAGAGCACTCACAAGATTACAAATTCACGGTGAAGCACACAGCAGTGGAAAAGTTAGTAGAAATTTTGACATACAATTTCTTCATCTTTGCGTTGCGCCACAGAGAACAAGCAAAGCAACCGAAAATTGAACCCTAAAATTGAAACCTACCTGATCAACTCTTTGCTGATCTTCAGGGTTAGCATCAGCCCCTCGATCTAGAGGCGTAATGGCCTCGAGAAGCTCTTCCTTGAGAGCCTCGGCGTCTTTGCCCTTTTTCAAGAAAGCGGGAAAGAAGGAAACTCTTGTCCTCCATTTCTGCGATGCCGAAGAAGAAGAAGAAGCAATTGAGATGGAACAATAATGGCTGGTTTCGTTGTCATAGCAGCGAGAGGTCGCGGAAGAAGGGGTGGAATGGAAATGGAGAAATTTGGGTGGTGAATTTTCGAGCGGAGTGGTGTTGAGAACTGGAAGAACGAAAGGAGACGAGGATAAGGCCATTGATGTTATTATTGACGTTCCTTCTGGCATTGGGCGACACAGCCATCCGTTACTAGCTAGTTAGTAGTACTAAAAGACAGGGTTTCTAGTTTTTTCGAATTTTTCTTTATATAAATTAGTTACTTCTTCTTTTGACATTTGTCTTCTTTTTTTTTTTCCATATTTTTTAGGTGATAATCATCTCAAATCCTATTAAAAGAATTATTCATATCATGTTTGTCAAATACTTCAAGAAATCAATGTATCATCATCATCATCAATAAATATATAAAAGGGAGAATTTCATTGAGAGACCACAGTTGCCAATTAATATAAATTCAGTCCCAAAACATTCTGAATTGTCAATTCAGTCCCAAGGGTTTGAACTGAGATTAAATTTTGGTGCCAAAAGACATTATTGCCCTTAACTAAAATGAGAAAGGAATGAGTGTCATTCGCAAGAAATAGATTGAAGGAAATCGTTGAGAACCCACACATACACACAGAAAACGTTCTCCTCACACAACACGCGGAGACAACGAAGTGAAGAGGAGAGCTTCGTTTTCAGCGCGAAAGCTCAAATGGATATAGGGTAAACACATGATGGAGTTAATGCAATCCAAGTAATGGTATACTTTGAGATGTTGTGAGCCTATCTTATGTACATTCTAAGTGATGTGGTTAGCCTTCATTGCATATCTTCTTTTCATTCCAATTTGAGTTGTTCGGTCAGTCAGCAGAGGGTAATTGTTGAAGTCGGATTGTCGGTGTAGTTGATTCATGCAAGTAGTCGGGTAAGTGTTAGGGCTAAAGTTCTTTCATTTGGTTGTGAAACCAAAACTTAATCTTGTTGAGAAAACACTTGCACTTGGTTATTACAGGCTAAACACATGAAAAAAGAGACATACTGAAGGTGTTTTATTTGTCAAACGAAAACTTAATATTGTTCATATAACACTTTCACTTGTGTATGATGAGGTAAAC
>JBAGKO010219561.1:0-12630 GCA_037177275.1 Acacia concinna
TTAAATCCACCAATTTTTTGACCCAGTTTGATTAATTGAAAAATGTTATGAGTTATTCATTCATAATTTAAGAGAAAGATATATTTAATACCCCTACAAATGTTTTTTTTTAAAATTTAATTAGTTAAAAAATGTGAGGACTTTTTACAATTTATAAGAATGACGGTGTATATCTGTGAAACACTATTCTTCGTCATCCTTGCAAAAAACTAGGTCAGAAAATTGTTAGGGGTAAAGAATAATATGATAGAAATAAATGTAACAAAAATTTAATTTGTAATAATTTCTAAGTAATGAGAATGCACCTAACTAGATGTAAGGTGTCATCGCCGTCCGGGAAGAAGTTGTCAAAGCTGGCAGGTTCGAATAGGTCACTCTCGTAGGCGATGTTATCACCATCACCCATATCGTAAAGGTCCCTAAGCTTTAAGTGAACCACCATATTCCAATCTTTATGCCTCTCATCCTCGATATAATAAACCTGTTGGGCCTCCGACACAAGAATAAATGGCTCATCATCTTTTGACTGCCCAGTGTGAATTGGTCGAGAGAAATTTACAGAAGTTATGCCAAATTCATCAGTATTTAGACCCCGTGAGGTTGTGGTATCTGCCCACAAACACTTGAAGAGTGTGACCGCAAAACGACCCTGATAATTCACTTCGATCACATCAACAAACTTGCCGTAATAAGGGACGCCTCCAAACTGCATGTTGCCATCACTAGTACTCGCATAACTCTTCGTGCCGAAGGTACCGTAAACACCTGAGTTTTGGGTCAGCAAACCCTGATCTTGTGAAACCATACAAAACTTGAACCCGTTCACACTGTACATAGTAAACCGTGTCGCACGTTCAAGCGGACCCATGGTGAGGGCTCTAAAATCTGCTGAGTGTAGGGTAGAATCATTGAGGATCCGGCGAGCAAACTAACTTGAGAATTTTGTGTGGACTCATACGCCAAGAGGAATTGCAGCAATTTGTAGTGAAGAGGACCCTTGCATAATCTTCAAAGTTTCTCTCCCTTTAGCCAGCCAAATCTTTAAAAGAAAGCCCCAAACCCTTGGATATTTCAAATGCACAAGGAACGCGCCAATCTTTGTTATTGGAAGAAGAGTCTCCTAGGCTCACACTATTATGAGAAAGACTGACAAAACTCTAGAGGCCTGTTTTGTTTAAAGTAAAGGAAAAGAAAGGAAGAGAAAATATTATTTAAATGCATGTGAGATCTATTTAATTCGGTCTTATATATATTTAAATAATATGTTTTACTAAAATAAAATGATCTTTTTATTAAAGTGGGTGGGTCACGCATACATTTAAATAATATTTTCTCTTCTTTACGTTTCCTTCCTTTTCTTTAAACATTTAGAAAACAACGCATGATGTGGCTCTGGCTTTTCTACTCTCAATTAGGGCCTAGTTGGGTAAAGATAATTTACGCTGATAAGTAATTTATGAGAAGTGACTTTAGAATAAAAGTTACTTATCAAAAGTGATTTGCGTTTTGATAGGAAGTAACATAAGTGAATTTTTTTTAATGGAGGTATATTTGGGTGATAAATATAAAAGTAACTTATTATATTTTTTATAGAGTTTTTTTGTTTTTTTTTTAACTTTGTCATATATTTTAAATTTGTTAGTTGTGTAATATTTGGAGTGAGATCATTTTTTTCACATAGTCACAATAAAATGTAAAAAATATAAAAATAGTAAAATACACAATTAGTATAAAAAGGATGTGGGGCCCGCAGTACACAATGCTCAATTACTTATTTTTAGATGCAACTCTTAACCACTTTTATAAAAAGGAGCTTTTCAGTCAAAAAGCTCAGTCACGTGTTTTTCTTTTCAAACACTCATATGATGCAAAGCTCTTTATTTTCAGACTCAAAGTTGCTTTAAATTACTTTTCCTGTCTTCCCAAACAGGCACTTAGTATATTTTTTTTTGGTTATAGAGTTAGTCCATTATTTTATGAATGAAAGATAATATATGATTGGATATAAATTTTCTAAATTTATTATTTTATTGAAATACCTTTTTAAATTTTGATTTATGTATAAATAATTTCTTGATTGTAAAATCATGTGCGCATAAAGTTTGGTCAAAGTTATGATTTATTAGGTTACTGTCCAAAAAAAAAAAAGCTATGATTTATGAGTGAAATATGGATAGATATAGGATAAAATAGTTAATGAAGAATGACAATTAGGTTCAAAAATATCAATTCAATGATACTTAGGATTTTGACAATTTCTTTTTTCAAAAAAATAAAAAATAATTGCAAATATCAATTTAGATCATTCTAAATTTCGGAGGCTCAAGTTTCAGGATACAAATGAAATACTAAATTAATGATAGTACCACAGCCATATCTCAATTGTTAGGTTGCATTCACGGGATCAACATTTGCTAGTCTAAAAGCTTTTAGGAAAATCAATGTATTCATTGATTATATACTAATATTAAACTTGATAGGAAGAGGGTGCCTTTTGGAGATATTATTGAAGAAGCACGCTTACTTGCCCATAGAGATTGGCAAGTTATGGTTTCTCATATATAAAGGGAACATATACCTTATGCTAGTTATATTGCTAGGTTCGCTCATAGATTAAAGGAAAACTTGTGTATTATTGATCACCCTCCATCTCTTACGCAAGAGGTGGAAGCTAATGAGGGAGGATAGATGGTTGAATATCTAGTGGTAATTATTGCTATGTTAGTAACATAGTTTCTATATACCAGTAAAAAAGAAAATCTCATTTGAAATTGATAAGATAGTACTTACAAATTAATTTTTTAACATTTTTAGAACTTAACTATCATTAAATTGATAGTTTAAGATGAAATTTTCATCCTCTCAATAACCGACTACATAAATTTAAAATTTATGGGGCTTTCCTAATCATGTTTTATATTATAATAATAGTTGACACAACTACAGATTTCTTTATATTTGACGGTTATTTTTGCCCATATATATACATATATGATGGTGAAAAGACCACCATATATTTATCATATATATAATGGTTGTCTAACTTTAACCGCCATATATTTTAGCATATATATGACGGTTTCAAGCAAACCACTATCATGTATTTCTTTGATATATGACGGTTTTTCCAACAACCACAATATATTATGTCAAATTATTTTTTCAACCCAGTGGAATTTTCAATCGGCCCCATGTGTTCATATGCAATAATATAGCAGCAAAATACACGCGCAAGTACAAAAATGATGAAATAAGAATTGAATGAATATATAATACATGTATATATACAAAACATCACTCCCTGCCGATATATATTAATGATGAACAACGTAAAGGTGTTATTATATATATAGTTATACACACACACATACACATATGTATACACATGTATATACATGTGTATATATAACATATATGTATATAACATATAGGTGATCAAGTATCTCGTTTTCTTTTCTTTGACTTAATAATAATGCCTTTTTAATTATAATTGCTTTCTTAAATTTGTGAACCAAGTTCCCCCTCTTTGATATATATATATTCATTCATTGTGGTCATGCCTAATGTATAAAGCATCATCCTCATTTATTTGTGTTTTAAGAGATGGCGACCCTTGAAAAGGATCATCCTCACTGAATTCATCACCTTATACAACCTCATTATTTCTTTTGTTGGAAAGCATAAGAATTTATCAGCCTTTATTTGCAGGGTCTGAAATGTAGAACACTTATTTAGATTGAGCGGGCAAAATGAAAGGCTCTTGTGCATATTCGATCTTATTCAAGTTTAATTGTATTGATCATAACTCATACACTTTTAAAACAGTTTTATTGTCAATCCACATGTACTCAAAGATCGAAAGATGAAGTACTATGTAGTCCAACTCCCTAATAGGTTCAACCATGCCAAAGTACGACATATTCACATATATAGGATTCTTGTCTTTTGCACTTGATAAATGCATCGTGCCAGCAAGAACAGTGACCCCACTATTTTGCATTTTGCTTCTAGCATCTTGGTCTCTAGTGTAGAAGGTGTATTCATTTATGGCATAGCTAGAGAAAGAATGCACGGGTCTGCTTGGGCCACGTGACAAGAACTTTACTTTCTCCGGTACTAAATTAGGATCATAATTATATAAGTCATCCACCTGCTATAACATTCTCAAATTTATTTGGTGCTAGAATAGTGTCTAGATTGGTCGTGAGTTCAAATCTCGCTGCCAATCTGAGGATCTTGTTGGTGGGCGATATGTAAGTATTTCTGTAAGCGCTTTTTGAGCCTGGAGGCATGTCCTAGCCCTGGTGAACCCCCGGGGCCCAACTTACCTAAACTTTTGATTATAAAAAGAAGAATAGTGTCTAGATTAATATTTGTTTATTAAAAGCTAGTATTTAGAATAATTTCATTTATTATATTTTTGGAAACGATGACAAATAGGAAAGATGTGATATGAATTAATGTTTTTTAAAAGAGGAATGAATTGAAGAGTTAAATAGGGTCTAATTGGAAATTCAAGAATTCTTGGGTTTTGAAAGAAAGAGAAATGAATGGGAGAAATTAAGAATATGGTGGGATAAGACAAAAGAAGAATAGAGATGAAATAAGAAAGAGAGATAAAAGGCAGCATGTACGAAGAAATGTTTGCATGTGAAAATGTGAAAGGGAGAGAATGGAGTCGAGTGTGCAATATAGTAGCGTGAGTGTGAGAGTGAATGCACAAGAGAGAGAATGGGATTTTTTACAAAAAGTGACAGTAAAGGTGAGAGATAAAGAGGATAAAAGTAAAAGAAAAATGCTGATGTAAGACAATAAGAACAAAATAAAAGGGACTTGGGGAAAAAGAAATGTTAATATAAGAAGGAAATAAATTAAAATATGATAAGAATGAAAGAACCACCATACTTCGTCACTTCTATAAAGGAGTTCTTGACCCCTCATTTGGAAATACCATCCTTGTTTGAGCATAATTTGGTTACTCTGTAATTAAATAAAAGATATTGGGTTACCAACAACAAAATAATTTAGATAAGAAAAGAAATAGATAGAGCACGAGAGATCAGAGAGATTTTATTGAATATATGCATATGAGTACAACAAATTTTGGGAGTATGGAGTACAAAAGTGATTGTGAGTAATTCAGTATTTCGTTAACGTCTAAATCTATCCATTTATATAGTCGATCTAATCCTGTAACGCATCTATCCCCTGTCCCTAGAATATAGGAATTAGGTGCACAGTATGTGGATCAGACCAGTCTTCCCTGAGATTCCAGGTTCATGGGGTTAGACCAGTTCAGGAGTCTCCACGTGTCCTCATGGCCATTTGGACTGGGTCTCTCTAAGGAATATCTTCTGTTGGGCCTCTAAAGCGTTTGCTGCATTTCTGGGCCTTACCACCAATAGGCCCATTTCCATTTTTTAGCATACAATAAATCCCTCACTCCTTGGTTATCGGGTAGATGGTAGGGAAAGTAAAAACTTCCTTCATTCATACCCATCTTGCCTGACGATTGCACCTATAAATAACTGCTCTATCATGATGTGTTGCGATTCAGGTCATCTCCTATTGGACTCATCTAACGGTGGGGTTTGAAGCCATAGGTTTGAGCAGGTTCCTGAGGGTGCAATAATCATGCGGCATGTTGGCTCATCACGATTGGGCAGTTGTCACATTCGTCAAACTGCCAGTAGTTACTTTCTCCACTTCCCATTTATTCACTCCACCATTTCAATCTCTATTATCCAGTCATTTCTTTCTTTGTTGTGTTCTCCATTATGGTTTTCTCCACTATATGAAACCACAATCACTTCCTGGTTCCATACTCTTCGTAAGCAGTCCATTCATCTTTGTCATTGTCAAGTAACTCCTACACCTTGTCTCATTGTTCTATGTAAGCTCTGTTTGTTGGTTTAATCTAAGATTACCCACGTTTTTGCTTCATTTTTGTTATCATCTGTCTTTAATTGGGCTCTGGGGATTATAGCAAGGGTAGTTTGACCGTGGATTTTCTCTATCATCGACTTTCTGTAAGGTTAAGATGTCAGAGTTTTGTTCTAAGGTTAGGGTTATTTCTGGTGGGCCAAATCTGGCCAAAGTGACTCTACTGAGTCTAATTTATGGCTATATCATAGGGAAAATAGAATTCTTCCCAGACTTCAGATACTCTACTATCTTGAAGGAAGAGTTAAGTAACCTTTGCTACAGTTACGTAATTCCGCCACATGTAGAGATTAGGATTCCTTGCCCTGCTAAGACTACTAATTCTGTCCTCAAGGGTTAGACCTGTATATATGTACAATGCTTTAGGTGTGGGTCTTGCATTCCCCTCCCCTTCTGGTTAAGTCTGTGCAGACGCTTCGATCTAGCTCCCACTCAACTGATGCACATATATGGCGAATAGCCATGTCGCTGGAGAAGTTAAGTAAGGCAATCGGGGCATTGCTAACTATGGAAGACCTCCTCCAATCTTACTTCCTTACCATGCATGCAAGTGTATCACGGGAATAGACTCGATATCATCTGTTGATGTAGACGACCCTAACCCAGCTAACGCATCGGCCTCATGGTTGATTTGAGTTATCCAAGACTTCACAAAATTTTTTGTTAGCTCCATTGCTATCATGTGATATGCCTGCATGCGAGAGTCCTTTGTCTGGTATGTACTGTCTAGTTGCCTAGTGACTAACTGCAAATCCCTCCAAACTTCGAGATTGGTCGCTCCCAATTCATGCGCTAACAGCAAACCTATAATAAGGGCCTCATACTCAGCCTCATTGTTAGTAGCTTTGATATTATATCATACAGATTGTCGTATAACATCGTTCAAAGAGGATTTTACAATTATCCCTAGTCCCGTTCCTTTGACATTAGACGCGCCATCTACATGTAGTTTTTATTCTCCGCTATTGTCCTGTCTAACCATACCCAGGACTTCCTTCTTAGCTTCCACCATTAAGTCTAGTGTGAAGTCTACCACAAAGTTAGCTAAGACCTGTGATTTGACCGCAGTACATGGTTGATAGGTGATGTCAAATTCGCTTAATTCCATTGACTACTTGACTAACTTACTTGATAAGTCTGACTTGTGGAGTATGCTACGTATTGGGAAAGATGACACAACCATTATTGGGTGACATTGAAAATATGGGCGTAACTTACGAGATGTGGATACAAGGGAAAGAGCTAACTTCTCGAGCTGTGAGTATTGTGTCTCCACCTCAAGCAACATTTTGCTAATATAGTATACGGGTTTTTGTGCACCTAGATCTTCTTTTACTAAGACCGCGCTAACAGCTTTTATAAAAGTAGACAGATAGACAAATAAAGTTTCACCTGGATTTGACTTAGATAGCAGTGGCAAGTTCGTCAAGTATTTCTTCAGTCCTTGGAATGCTGACTTGCATTCATCACTCCACTCAAATGTCTTGTTCTTCCTTAACGTATCAAAGAAGGAGTGACACTTTTTCGATGATTGGGATATGAACCTATTGAGGGCTGTGGCTCTACTTGTTAGTCGCTACACGTCTTGTACGCGGGTAGGAGATGGAATGTTTAGTATCACACTGATCTGCGCTGGGTGAGCCTTTATACCCTGCTATGATACCATATAGCTAAGGAATCTCCTGGATGTCACCGCGAAGGAGCATTTCTTAGGGTTCAACTTCATGTTATATTTTTAAAGGAGGTCAAACGTCTACTTTAGGTGTGACACATGTTGATCTGCCCTGAGTGACTTGAGAAGCATATCATCGATATACACCTCCATTGTCTTCGCTATATGTTGTGAGAATATCTTGTTGACCAAATGCTGGTACGTCACGCCTGCATTCTTCAAACCAAAGGCATTACTTTATAACAATAGATGCCAAGTTCTGTGATGAACGCTGTTTTCTCTTGATCTTCTGGATGCATCAGGATCTGGTTGTACCTAGAGAACGCAACCATAAAGCTCAATTGTTCATGTTCGAACGTGGCATCAACTAAAGAATCTATATGAGGGAGAGGAAAAGAGTCTTTCAGTCATGTTTTGTTGAAGTCGTGAAATCAATGTACACCCTATATTTACCGTTTTTCTTTAGAACAACTATGATGTTGTCTAACCAGTCAAAGTATTACACTTTTCTTACTGATATGATGTTGACCAGTTTTTGGGTCTCTTCATTTATGATGCATTTTCTTTCAAGTGTGAATTTGCGCCACTTCTGCTTCATACTTATATTACTTGATATTTGACCAGTACGTTTATCCTTGCAGTGAAAGTCAAGAGTGTGATCTTGCCAAGGGTGTGATCTGGTGCACCATTTCTAAAGACCAAGATAGAAGGTGCTTGAATTATCTGTAACTTTGCTCCCATCTCTCAGATCGCTCCTATGTATATGATATTCACATAACTTCTTGGATCGATTAATACCTGCTTAATATTAAAGTTTCCTAAAAGATAGAAATCACCAGAGCGTCATTGTGGGGATGATCTAAGCGAGATATTTCTTCTTAAGTAAAGATGATTTGCTTGCAGTTTGGGCACGACTCGGATGCTTTCTTTGGGGTAAGATCTTTCGGCAACGAGCGAGAGTGGCGTTTTGCAGCTGAGTAGGTATAGCCACTAATTTTGGATCCTCCTATGATGTAGTTAATGATCCTTAGGTTTTGGGGAGGATCCACAGGTGTAGGGAAGGTAGCTTTGGCCTTTTCCTCTCTTCTGTCTGTTCGCCCTTTGTTCAATAGGTGAGTCAAGCGTCCTCTTTGCAGCTGTTCTGCCACGTTTAGTCACAAGGCGATGCAATCCATAGTGTGATGGTCATGATCATTATGGAAATATCACCATTTAGTTCTATCTCTTTGGATATAGCAAGCGTTTGTCTTTGTTCCAAGCTAGTAGTTGGGTACGATTCGGCCCTCCATCCTTTATTGGGGCATTAGGGTTTTTGTGTGAGCGTGTCAAGTCCTTCGTTTTGTGCTTGTTTGGCATTGCCTCTCGTTCATTTTATCCTCCTCCTATTTGATTTGAGCCCAATTTCCAACACATCTTCTATTGTACTGCATGTGTACTTGATTAACTCTTTATAAACGTCATATTCAGGCAACAAACCTTTTTAGAAAGTTGACACAGTCGTGGCCACGTCACAATTGGGTATGTTGACTTTCTCTTGCTTAAAACGTCCTAAGAAGTCATGCAAAAGCTCTCCCTTCCTTTGTGTCACTTTATACAAATCATTCGGCTACTTCCGGAGTTTACTTCTACTAGAGAATTGTTGAACGAATGTGCTGTTCAAATCTGCAAAAGAAGTTATAGGCTGAGATGGCATAGATGTAAACCATTCTATGGTCGGCCCTGTCAGGCTAGATCCAAATCCCTCACACATGCACACTTCTCGGACTCCTCTTGGGATAGCCACCGTATGCATTTGTTGCCTATAGTGCGCCATGTGTTCGTCAGGATCGGTCGTACCGTCATATAGTCTAATGTGAGGGATAGTGAATTTCTTAGGCATGTTTATCAAGGCAACCTCATTGGCAAATGGGAATTCTGCAAAGCTACTTGAGTGACTCTTCTTCATGGGATCAAGCATCCCCGAGATCCTATTCATAATGGCCTCAAGTTCCTGTATCGTTCTCTGCTACTTCTCAGGTAGATGGGTGAGGATCCTTTCTATAGCAGATTGGTGAGCATCTTGGCCGTTCAAGACATACTCTGCTGGACAGATGGTTGAGTTAGGTTCAACATGTTGCTCCCTAGTGTTATGCTCCCCCGTATTTTCTTTAGGCGCCATACTACCTGCATTCATTCCTGATACAGGGATAGGGTTAGTTAAAATATAGGAGTATGGGTTAGTACCTGATGGCTGGGTTGTCATTGGGATGAAGTCTACAGACATCCCCTGGGGTTGATCAGTGACACGGGGCACGGATGTTGGTAGTATCGTCTATCGCGAATCTGGAGTGTTCCTGGTTGTAAATGCATCAATTTTCTCCTTCAAAGCCAAGTTTTAAGTTTCCAGCTGTTACAGTCGTTCTTGCTGCTGAGCATGGCGTTCTTCTTGGTGTGACACCTTCTTAGTTTGCTCCGCTAGTTGAGCTGTTTGCTTTTTGACCATATCGGCTAGTTCAGTCATATTCACTTCAGGAGCCGTGGATCGTTGATCAGCAGAATTGGTGCTCTTTCCTGTCATAGTAGAAAATAGAAGAAAATCAAAGGATATACTAAAATTCCCTCAGTTACATTCTCACACAAGATGCTATAAAAAATTCAATGCGTTGTTGGGTCCCCACTATCGGTGCCAAACTGTTTGAGCATAATTTCATTATTCTGTAATTAAATAAGAGATTTTGGGTCACCAACAACAAGATAATTCAGATAAGAAAGGAAATAGATTAAGCACGAGAGATCGGAGAGATTTTATTGAAGCACGAATGTGAACACAATGATTTCTGGAAATTTGGAGTAAAAGTGTGTTCGTGAGTGATTCAGTGTGTGTTTAACGTCTAAATATATCCATATAAATAGGTGATATACCCCCATCACATGTCTACCTTTTGTCCCTAAAATATAGGAGTTAGTTGCAACATCCGCGGATCTGGCCAGTCCATCCTGAGATTTTAGGCTCATGGGGATAGACCGTTTCTAGAGTTTACACGTGTCCTTCTAGTGGTTATAATTGAGTCTTAGGAGTTGGAACTTCTTCTGGGCCTTGGAGATGACTAATACATTTCTGAGCATATAGTTCCTCTTTTTGTGGATTTAAGGGACGTAGGGTTGACTGATTCTAGTGTCTGATTTGGTCTTGTCTCAGATGCAAAAGTCTGGGCTTTGCTATATTCTGAGGGATCTGACATGGTGTTCCTAATTTCTTGTATATGGGACCTTTTTAAGATGGTTAGACCCATGCCTCATGTAGTTGATTTCCACTAGGTTAGATCCGTTCCGCTAGGCTAGACCCATTTCCATGGATAGGCTTCTGGCGTAAGCATATATGACTTGGGTCAGTTCCTATTGCTTGGCCTAATCTCATTTACTATGCTTGTTCACTTGTTTAGCCTGGATGACTTTTTTATAGGTATACAATAAGTCTCCCACTCTCCAAGTCAAATAAACAATTGGCTTGGAGAGTAGTTCATGAGACTTGTCACGTAGTGCTTTTAGTGGTATTCACTTTTGCTCTAAATGTACTGTGGTGATGTCATAAGATTCGTCCTAGTATGTACACCTTGATCAATCAGTGTATAATCTTTAGTGTATTTGTCACTTGTATTTGGTGCATAGTAAAATGTTGAAGTAATGTTTGACCAAGTATATAATGTTGGTCAATAGGTATTTGCGTCGCTTCTTCATGGCCAATTTGTTTGTGCCATCATAAGTCTTGCCAAATGCTGGCATTTTTGTTTTTTGGATGGTAAAGTTAATGTCTTAGATGTATGAGTCTTACTTCGTTTCATCTAAGCATGTTACCCTTTTAGTCACTTGTTTCACCTCGTTGGTAGATTCTTGTATGCGTTAGAACTTTGTCGCATGTGTTGGTGCTTAGCAAATTTAAAAAGTAGTGTCAATAATGAGTAGTTAGCCCCTTGTAAGCATGTGATATGTTATAAGGTAAGGTTTCCATAATGGAGAAACTTGTTTTGCAAAGTAGGATCACCACAATGGACAAACCTGTATTTTAAGGTGAGACTGTCGTATTGGACAAACTTATATTGTAAACTAGGATTGTTGCAGTGGATGAACTTTTTAAGGTAAGGCTGTTGTGATAGACTATCTTGCATTATGAAATAAGGCTACAGTGATGGATGCGCCTGTATTGTAAGGTAAGAATATCATTATGGATGCGCCTGTGTTGTAATGTATAGTGTTAAGGCTAAGTTTACATAGCTCGGTCTTGTGACATTAAAGCATAATGTATGGCGTCAAAGTCGTAATATGAAATGTAGTATTAAGCCAATTTTATAAGGTAAGGTAATTTAACCTTGAAATATAATGGGGGCGTCTAAGCCAATGTGATATGACAAGGTGAGTTTGTCCTATCGCCATTGTTCCATGTAGGGCGTTGAGCCAATGTCATATGACAATGTGGGTATATCTCATCCCCGTCGTTTTATGTAGAACATTTAAGCTAAGGAGATATGACAAGTTAGGTCTTTCCCATCCCTGTCGTAGGTGTAAGGCGTCTAAGCCAAGGAAATATGACAAGTTGGGTATTTCTCATCCCTGCCATCTATGTGGGGCTTTTAAGCCAATGTAAAAGAGACAAATTGGGTATTTCCCATCCCTGTCGTTCTATGTAAGGCATCGAAGCCAACGGAAAAGAGATAAGTTGGGTATTTCCCATCCCTATTGTGTGTGTAGGGCGTTTAAGCCTGATTTACATAGTAAGGTCTTATGACCTTGATATAATGTATGGCCTGTGAGTCTGCTTTACAATATGAAGTAATGATATCTTGAAATAAAGTGCATTGCGTATGAGCCAGACATGGGAGGTTACAATTCGATTACGTAATGGGAGGCATTTGAGCCTATCTTTGTATTACAAAAGTGCCCTAGCTGGCATTATCCAATGGAGTGTCAAGTCAGCCACTATCTAATCTTTTTCTTCTGATAAGTTGTTATTTGGAGAGGTTGCATTTATGCCTCTGTCT
>JBAGKO010219572.1:0-12629 GCA_037177275.1 Acacia concinna
TGTTAACCTCAAGAAATTGATGTCATTTTGGCATATTTACCTTTAATTTCTAACACTTTTTGGTGAATTTATACATATTTGAGGGTACATATGTAAAGAAAATGTACCTTGTTGATATTTAAGATAAATGATAAAAATTGTTGTTATTTTGGCCATATTTGAATCTTTTGCTTTGATAAAGTTTCTTGTGAGAAAAGATAATTTCTTGGAGCCATGGATGAAGCCTTTTGAAGCACTAATCCAAGTATAAAGGAGTGGAAATGTAAGAAAAGATGAGAAGAGAAGAAGCAACTAACAAATCAGTTTTGGTTATACCAGGTAAAAGCTTTTTGGACGCGGCTGAAAATCAAACAGAACTTGAGACTTATAAATAGCGCCCATCTCAACCCAAAACATACTTTTCACTTCTAAGGCATTCTGAGGCTTTTTTATGTTAGGGTTTGAAGATTAAGGTGGAAATTGAGTTTGGAATTGAAAATTTGAAGAGATTTGAGCTTCTTGTCTTGGTTTTTCCTCTCCATCTTTTTCTTTTTCTTGTCATTTTGCTACTATGTTCTGTTTTTCTGATGTGTCCCCATTTTTATTGATTAAGAACACCCTAAATGGCCTATATATTAAGAATAAAAGGGAATGATATTTTCCCCTCATTTATGTGGACAGAAACAACTGAAAACCTAAATAAAAAAGAGTTAATAGAATCTTTGATCCCTCAAATTTGCCTTCATTTTAGTTTTGATTTCTCAAGTTTGAAACAAGAGATTTTAGTCCCTAAAGTTTCATTCTATTTTAAACATTATTGATCCTATAACTCACTAAAAACATATATCATTTTACCCCTAGAGGGACCAAAAACTTTTGTTTGAAACCTAAGGCACTAAAACCAAAATCAAGCCAAACTTGGATGACAAAGATGATATTAACCCAATAAAAAAAATGCAAACAATGCATGTGATGGTAAGGTTACCTTTTTCGTAAGGGAGAATTTCAATAGAGGACCAATGAGCGGTTTGTCTAAAATCATGATTTTGATATCCTTTTGGTAACCCTTGATGTCCATCCAATGGAGCCGAGTAGTATAAGTATTTACTTCTCTGAACATATAATTAAATAAAGGAAAAATATACTGTTTAGTCATCTAACTTTTTATAAGGTTTCTGTTTAGGCCTTTAATTTTATAAAGTTACATTAAAGTTAATCTGAAATGGTGATTTTTCTTTTTTATGAAGGGTATACTCTCTTTCAAGTCTTAGAGCTTCAGATTCGAACTTGTAGTCTTATCTTTAGAAATGTAAAGTCTCTTCGCACCGCAATCAACATCTGATAGACGATACTTCATACAATTAAATAACGAGAAACGAAAATGTGTGTATTATCGAAGAGATGTTGAGACTAGGATCCCTTGATATCCACATCATCATAGAATAATTTTTTTAAGCAGTTACCCTATGTTTGAATAGAGAGAAAATTTTGAGGGAAAGAAAACTAGGGGAGAAAACTCTTAAAAATGGTAAGTTTTTTTATTATTTATAGAAGTTTTGAAACCTAGTATTCATTTTCTCCCCCTTTTTCTCTACTTTTCTCTCCATCTAAACACACTGGATCTCACTCCTTTTGGTTACGCAAGATTAGATCCGGATTTAGCATGTCAAGCTAAAAGCCTAAAATATTGGCCCAAAAAGTCCTAAATTGAATTAATAAAGTTCAAATTACATGTGATTAGGGGTCTGAGCCTGTATGTGTGTGCTTATTAGGTTTATAATCCTGAGCCTATAAATTTGAAACACAAATTTAAATGCCTATTTAAACTGTAAGCCTTTAAATATAGGGTTAAAAAGTCTATGCCTCTATTGTCAAATACAAATCTTTAGGCATCTGTAAAAGCCTAATAATAACAATTGGCCATGCAAATATGAATAAGAAAAACTAATCATTCATCTACTGTGGAGATATTTTTGTAAAATGGTATGCAATCAAGCACAATAAAAGTATGATGTTTCATTTGAGCATCATCAAACAGAAATTATTATATGTTTTAGCCAACAATATAAATCAGAAGGAAATAATTGAAGTAGTGTTAGTGATCAAAGAGAAGAGAGGAAGATGCAAGCGGCCAATGATCGAAAGGGTTGAGTTTATGATGAGTGAATAAGGAAAGTGAAACTTTGGGATAAAGCTAATTAATAATTTCATAAATAATTTATAAAAGTGATTTATATTATATTTTCATGTGATAGTACAAATTAAAAATATAAATAGATTATAGATAAAATATATAGGCTTGTATGTTAGGCCTTAAGAGAATAGACTTAGATTCTGTCTAAATTAGCATGATAATAGGTCTAGGGTTGAGCCATGCTAGGCTAGGTGCTTAGAATAACTTAGGTCATTGTTAACCAAATGAAATTTATATCATTTCGACACTTTTACCTTTAATTTTTAACATATGCTATGAATAAAGTACAATCTCTTGCTACATTTAAGAAAAAATACTCATCAGGCAACAACTTTAATTTGACAATGTTATGTTAACAATTATATCTCCATGTTACTAACAAATTATTCATTTAATCTCTAAACTTCAAGTCTAACATAATTTTACTCAAGTTTTATAATTAAATTAGCTCTCTGAAGCTTAATATAATTGAACAAGTCAATCTATGTGGTGGCCAATCACAAAGAAGCATTACACACAAGATAAAATCAACACATAATTGTCATTAACAACTAAATAGAGTAATAATACATCTCAATCCTTATTTAAAATAATGCTAAGCAAATTGTCTACCCACAAAACATCATCACAGTCAGAGGCAATAGTCAGAATTCATCACCACAAGGAAAATGATAAGAGAAAACGGAATATAAAACAGTTAGTAATTTTCCATTCTGGTTTAAGAGTCCTCTTCGTCCTCACGTTCTCCCCTTCTTTCTCCTACCAGAATCGAAACTCCAACAACTGAATCCTTTGTAGTTGTGTCTCTGTTTTCCCTCTCTTGTTTAATTACTGTCAAGCTTGTTGAAAGAAGGAGAAGAAATAGCAACGGTGCCTCCTCAAATAACGGAAACAGCAGACACGTGCTCGGTGCCTCAGTTTGTCCTTTACTTCAGATGGCTTTGTTGTAGAATAGCCAGATCCCTCTCGCTCACTCTGTGAACAGTGACGGCGGCACCTCCGGTGCTCAGTAAATCGCCTCCACAAGTTCTCTTGTCCTCCCAATGAAGACGATCACAAACAAGAGATGTCCAACGCTCCTCTCTCCCTTCTTTCTACTCTCTATGTGCCTCCAAAGAAGACGGTGAACAGTGCTCCTTGCGGCTTCTTTTTCGTTTTAGGTCTCTCGGTCTCCAACCTTGCTTGCCAAAACGCTGCCGCTTCTTCTTTCTTTAATAAATTATAGCAGCATTCAAACTTTCAAAATAATGTTTCTTCTGCCACGTATCTGAATAAAACAAGAAAAGGAAAAAACTCTTGTAATAACAATAAATATAATAACAACTCTACCTTTTTGTTTCTTTTTATATTATTAAAATTTATTCATCCTTTTACTTCATCCTAACTATTCATATTTAATCTATAAATTAAGATATTTTAAATAAAATCCCCTAAATCATATACCAAATCGATATATTATCATAATCTTCAATAAATTTATGCAATTTAGCATTCATGACTTCCCAAATATATAAAAATATATATAGAATTCTATTAAAAATGAGGAGTCATCAATAGTTAAACATGTTTCAAGGCTTTAAATAGAGAGAAACACGACTAGAAGATTCTTTACTTCAAGGGTGAATTGGGGGCGACTTTGGAGTTTCTCTTTACTAAGGTTTGATATTCTTGAAATAGATTCAAGTGAAGATTGAAGATTTGAAGAGATTCAAATTCATTCCCTTGGTTTTCCGATTCCTCTTCCTTTCTTCTTCATTTTTTTGACATGACTATTGATATTGGTTGTATACTTGTATTTGTGCCTGTTTTTTGAATATGAGTAACTAAACTTATTATTCTAGGATTATTTTAAACATTTGTATAGATTAATACTTGAATATTTCTCTCTTTTATTAGTTAATGATGTGTGTGTTGATTTTATCCCTTAAAACTTCTAAGTGTTAGCCACCGTTTAGATAGATTAATTTTTTCACTTAGATTTGACTTGAGAGAGTTAATCTAGATGTAGAAATTGGTTAAAATTATATTTGACTTGAAGTTAATTTATAAAATAAATGGTTTGTTATAAACATAGACATATAGTTACTAACCTCACATTATCAAATTTAGGTTGTTGCTTAAATTTGATTTTCATTAGTTGCAGCAAGATATTGTGCATTTTAACAAAAATATAAATATGATTTTGACTTGAGAGAGCTTTTTTAAGTGCTTTAGAACTTTATACTAAAACATATATTCATTGTATTACTAATAGAGAGGAAATTAATCAAGTTTTATAAAGAATAAAGAGGAGAAATAATCCAAAACCCTGTTTAATCCTTGAAGTTAAAGAGTCATTTGCTTTTATTAACTTCTAGTTTGATAAATAGTTTTTAAAAATCTTATTTCACGCATCAAAACTTTGTTTTAACTTAATTTAATTGAATTCACTAAGGTTATTGCTTGACCATTTTGTTACTAAATCTTCATGGAAACGATCTTCACTTATCATTTTATTATTTAGTGCCACCTATGTGCTTACGGTGTGAACGTTTATATTTTTTTATAAGAGTCTAGCCTATTGGTAACAGAGATTATACCTTGTCTTGTGTCCCACAGAAAGTCAAGCACATTTTATCATGGTATCAGCCTAACCTAGCAAATTTTAATCACTATATTTTTAAAAGGATTATTATTTTTTTTAGATGAGGCAATCCAAATAAACCACAGTTTAGCAGGAATTTAAAATTGAAAAGTGATTGCACCATATTTTTCATTGGTATTTCATGGTTAATATGAGAATTTTATCATGTTAATTGAGCCAAAAATGTATTATTTGTGATAATTTTGAATTGATGAGCGATTACATGAAAATTGTGAAAAAGAGATAAAATTGTCAAAATTTATTAATTATTGATGCTTATGATTTTATTGGACTTTTGATTCTATCCATTTGATAATTTTATATTGTAGGTACATGAAGAAAGAAAAAATAAATAAATTGCAGTTCAGTCCCTCCAGAAAAATTTCTAATAGTTTGCAAATTGGTCCTTTAGTCAAAACACAACGTTTTGACTAAAAGAAAAAAATCAATTCAAATGGAGCTACAAGCTGCAGGGTTCAGAAAAGGAAAAATGCTACAGTTTTGGCAACGAATCAAAACCTACAAGCTGCAGGTTTTAATGAAGAAAAGAAGCAGCTACAGTGAAAAAAAGGTATGCCACGGAAAGAAAGAAGATAAAAATTGTGAGCTGATGCTACAATTTCGGCGAGAATATTGGGCTACAGTTTCAAAGCATTAGCAGCTACAGTTTCGGCAAGCACTATATGGGTGAGGAGCTGCAGGTTGTGTTTTTAAAAGCTGAGAGAATTGGAGACTGATAGTGCCGTGAGGAGAGTGAGAGCTCTGGGTTTTTCGGTGGGAGAGAGAGGTGTGCTACGAGCTATGGGTAATTGAGGAGGAGCTGGGTCTGGTTCGAGAGTGTGAGAGTTCGGAGGGAGAAGCAGTCTTGACCACTACCACCATCAATCATCAGTCATCTCAGCCACCAGCGAGAATCATCCATTGACTCACCACCACATACCAAACTTCTCTGTTTCTTCGACCCTGCGCTGAACCAACATACCAATATTTTCATCATTCCCTTCCATTTCCAATCACCACCTTTTATTTCTTTTCCTTGTTTTCTCTCTCGTTGAACCAGACTAACCCATTATCCTTTCTCTCTCCATTATTCTTTTCCCACCGTGAACCAAAGCTTCCAATTGCACTTTCTCTCTCATTTTCGGTCAAACCCATATTTGACCGCATGGGCTATTTGATTATTAATATTGTGGCTGTGTCAAAATGATGAATGGCTAAATTTTCTTGAGGTTTTGATGGTGAATATTGGTAGGTTAGAGTTTCAACGTGTTATAAAAGGGAGTCTATTAATTTTCCATTTACTCAATTTATGTATTATACTGTGTTTGCTGAATTATTTCTGGATTAGTACATAATATTGAGACTTAGATAAGTGTTCATTTGTCTATGTTGGATTAAATTACTCGTGTGTTGAATTTTGTATTAGTGTACTTGGGGTTTATTTGATATTATTTCCTTTAGATTGATGATATTGTGCATTGTATGTGATTACTAGTGTGTATGATATATTTAATTCAAAATGGAGTGTCGCGATTGTGCACACATTGAGAGGAATCAAGTGCATTAAAATAATTTTCAAACACACATCAAGTGATTTTTAACAATTTATCTAAGAAATGATTATGAATGCGATTGTAGGATTAGTCATTAATTAGATAAATTGGACTCAACGCGATTGCTTGAGGTTTTATATATGACTTGATGCAAATTGACTCCCAAATTATTTTAGGAAGCTAAGATAGCCACCATATTTGCTACCAAGACTAATTTTATTTTATAATCCCTTTTATCCATATTTTCCGAAAAAATCCAAAAAGATTAGAACTAGTTTATTTCATGCATTTTAATTTAGAAAAAAAAAAAGAAAAGCAATTTCGAACCCCCTTTCTAACCATGTTTTTAACACTTAGTTTAATTTAGAAAAGTCAAAATTAAGGCTCCTTAATAAGAGAACAATCCTGAGTTAATTGCATTATACTGCATTTTAATTTGTGGAAAAATTTTGTATTTGACCCCGAGGCGACTAAGGTTGTGTCAAATTAAAAAGTTAAAGTTCTTACTGTAAATTAAATAAGTAATATACCATAAAAGAACAAAGTCATGATATGCAACAAAAAGACTTGAACACTAACACACAAAAAAACAAATTAAAAAGATGACATGAACAACACTTTGCTCTAACGGTAAATGTAGCATTACTACATAATGCACTTTCAGCATTGGAGATAGACTATAACTACAACAAACAGTTATAAAAAAATTTGAAGTTATATTAATTTTGGCAACGGTTATGGTCACAACTGGTGTTGAAAGCAAAATTGGTGTCAAAAATGTCACTTTTTGCACAAGTTCTGATTACAACGATTTGCTAAAAGTGGGTTCTTTTTTTTAAAAAAAAAATTTGAATGTCTCTTTCACCACCTTATTTACATAAAATTTAAAAAACCTCTAAAAACAGAAACAATAGAGTCTAGACATAGATAGTCAAACTAATCAATCCAAATACATAATTTTTTATACAATTATTAAAATACATAACTTTTGTACAATAAAACACAGAAATAATTAGAAGTACCAAACCTTAACCTTGTTTAGCTTACAAGTTTGCAAGTTCTAAATAGAAGCTGGCCCATCGATACCGAATGCCACTCTACGCAGACATTTTCGACACTGCTGGTCTTATTAAGCACACTTTCATCAGAAAAACAAGTTCCTACCAAGAACCAACATAAATACACTGCTGATCTTATTAAGCACGCTTTCTTAGATTTTCGTTTTCATTACCACATCTTTTATCATATTTTCCAAATTGATGTAAGAAGAACCACCAGGTCTTGTGTTCTCCTCAGCAATATTCTTCCACTCCAAAGCCTTTTGTCTCAACAACTTCCCTTTCTCTCCTTCCATCAACCCATTCACAAGCTTCTTCACTTCTTCTCGCTTCAGAGTACTATCATTATTATGAATCTCAACTCCAATTCCCCAATCTCTGCATGCATACCTACAATTTGTCTGTTGATCTGCAAAGAAAGGCCAACACGCCATTGGAACTCCAGCGCAAATACTCTCTATCATGGAGTTCCACCCACAATGAGTGAAGAACCCTCCAATTGAAGGATGGTTCAGAACTTTCTCTTGTTCACACCAGCTTGCTATGACACCTCTATCTTTAACCTCAGTTTGAAACTCAGGTGATAAGATCACTGAGCCACTATTCACAAGGTCAGGCCTTATGATCCATAAGAAGACTTTTTTGCTGTCGGCTAGACCCCAAGCCAATTCATAGAGTTGTTCTTTTGACATATATGCAACACTTCCATAATTCACATACACCACAGATCTAGGCTCCTTGAGTTCTAGCCAGTCGAGGCATTGAGCATCTTCTTTCCAAAGACTAGACTTCAAAGATAAAAGGTGGTCGATATGTTGAATTTGGCTCAGAAACGAAGGGAATGGGCCTATGGTGTAAAGAGGAATTGAATAAATGGAGCGAAGAGCGTTAACTGCCTCACCTTCAAGCTCATCAAATGTGTTGAAACATATGGCAGTGGCTTTATGAGTTTTTTCCACCATTTCAATAAAAAAATGAAACATGAAATCATTTGGATCTGTAGTCCTCAAATAGGTAGGGAGATCCTTGAGCTTGATATTGCTCATACCTTGAATCCAATCTATTTCTTGCTCCAAATACCCATTTGTCATATAGCTCTCATCTACACGTTAGGATAACCAAATGTTTAGACATTAAAGCATGCAACATAAAGAACATTAAGATATATACTTCATGAACGAAGGTCGTATAAATATATAGTATAATATATACCTCTGAGTGGTACAAGCCCTCTATCGAATAGATTTTGATAGTGAACAAAACCCAACCATGAATAAGTACTAGCAGCACAAAAGAGAACAATAGGGAGACCAAGTTCTTCAGCAGTGTCTATAGTGAAGTACATGCCAACATCAGAAACCAAGCAAGTGACTGGAGGGATTAGGCCATTAGAGGCAGATTCACTGAGTCTACCAAGAAGGTTTTGAAAGGGAAGGAGACATTTCTTTCTTGTAGAGTCACAGAGAGAGGTTACATCTTGAGTGGCGTTATCATTTGCAGGAGGAGTAAGACCATCTGGGATGGTTTCGAATCGAAAATCTGGGAGGCCTTGGAGGATTTCGACACCTGTTGATCTGAGCAAGCGTTTATGGTTGAACTCAGTGTTGACGAATGTTATAAAAAAGCCTCGCAGGTAAAGCAGCTTTGCTAGTTTGAACCCTGAGTTGATATGGCCTTGAGTTGGAAATGGAGTCAACACAGCATGAGGTTTTGATCCTCCTCCTGCAACTGAAACCATGTTTTGTGTTTGTGAAGCTTTTAGTCGGGGATTGAATTTAGGTAACAAGTGTGAAAAGATGAAATATATATTTTGTTAATACGTTGAGATCAAATTGTAATAGTTTAAGATTATTTATATTTTTTTATATAAAATTGTAACAACATTTTTTTATAAAATATTAAATGTAGACCATTAAAAAATTAATCGAATTGTGATAAAGGGAAAATGAGGTAGAGGTGGAGTAGAGAAGGAAATGAAAGATAGGAGAATATCCATTTCTATTTCTTTTCATATTTCACAAGAAGAAAAGTAAAGTTACAGTTTAATATAGGACCTAGCTTAGGTGATAATTAGTGTTAACCCTCTTGCATTGCATGGAGATATAAATTCTCTTAAAGGTATATTTTGAAAGTATTCTATTGAAAGGTGTAATAAAAAAGGGTGCTAAATCCTGCTAAATTTAATTACATTTATAGAGGTATTTTTTTTTTAATTTAAAAAGCACTGATTAGTAGTTGACAATTATTATAAATAAGTATTAATGTTTTGTTTTACAAATTTAAGATAATTACTAATCATAATCAATTGCAAATTATAATAGAATTGTAAAAGGAGAAAATTCAAATATGATTCGGTGATAAATTTAAGATGAGAAAACCCATTTTGAGGCTATTAAGGTAATGAGTGGGTCACACAGCTTTTCTATATATATAGTTCATGATTATTAATGGTGAGATTAGATATGGGCAACAGTGAAGGATTATTAGTGAGATTAGATGTGAGTAATAGTGAAACATTCAACTATTAATGTTTTCAAATCAGCCTTATCTATAAGACACTTGGATGATAGATTTTTTAGTCTTTTTCATAAGATATCACATCTATTATTCATTAAAATTTTCCCCTTTTATTACTTCCACTCAATCTTAATGTATTAGCATGAAACATTTTCAAAAATGAATTAATTGCAAAAATATTTGTATGATATCTTTGCCTTAGCAGGAAATGGAGAATTGGGAATGAATTTGGTCCTTGTTTTCACCATTTGGGTGTGTTTGAAATAACGGTGAAATAACGGACTTATTTATAATTGGACTTATGGATAAGTCAAATTAGATATAAGTTAGATTATTGTGTTTGGATTGAAGGTAGAATAAGTGATTTATTTAAAAGTAAAATGTGTTTGGTTAATATGTTAAAAAGTAACTTATTGTGACAAATGACTAAAAGGGACATGAATATTAGTGAATATTATATATATTGCAAAACTTAAAAATTATACTAGAAAAAAGAAAAATTAATTTTAACAAAAGTAAAGTTTTTAATGAAATAAAATTACATTAATAAAATTGTAAAAGTTGACTTTTTTTGCTTCCTTAATCTCTCCAAAAAAAATCAACTGGGTCTTATAAGTAGGACTTAAAGGAGTCTTATTACATGTAAATATATTGTGACAATTATACTACTTCCATTTTTAATTATAAGACTTAGTTGACTTTTTTCGCTTCCTTAATTTCTCTAAAACAAATTAAGTGGGTCTTATAATTAGAACTGAAGAGAGTCTTATTACATATAAATATATTATGATATCAGAAAATAAAGTCACACAAAATATCAGTTCAGTCTAAAATAAAAAAGATCAGTGGGTGCCTTTTGTCAATGGTTTCCAACAGTAATGATAAGTCCACAATAAGCAACTATTTTCAACTTATGCAGATAAGATCGTTTGACTAAATAAGATCGGTCTCCTAAATGTTTTTCCAAACACTGAAAAAGGTTTTGGCAACCACAAACGTCTGTTTTCTAGCAAATAAGTTCGTTTTCGCAGCCTTAACGCATTCCCAAACACACAGTTGATATACATAGTTTGCTCATCACCAATTTGTGTCTATGTTGGGGGAAAAAAAACCAATTTGCGCCTAGATTAATTGTGGTAAGGGGAAAATAAGGTAGAGGTGGAGTAGAGAAGGAAATTGTATAGGAGAAGATCCATTTCTATTTCTTTCCATATTAAACGAGAATAAATGCAAAGTAACAGTGTAGTGGGAACTACTTTAGGTGATAATGGTGAGGTTAGGTATGGACCACATTGAAGGATTATTACTTTATTAGTGAGATTAGATGTGAGCAATAATGAAGGATTCAACTATTAATGTTTCCATCTGTACATCATAAAAACAGTTATCATTATTTTTGCCTGACAAAAATGTTATCAAGATAAGATAATTAAATCAGTCTTATCTATAAAACACTTGATGAGGAATTTTTTAGTCTTTTATCATAAGATATCACATCTATTATTCATTACAATTTTTCCCCTTTTACCTCCATTCAATGTTGTAGTATGAAAATCTTTCAAAAATGCATTAATTGCGAAAATATTTGTATGATATTTTTGCCTTTGCAGGAAATGGAGAGTTTGGAATGAATTTGGTTCCTGTAGAGAGCACACTTGATGCTCATCAGCATATTATATGTCTAGATTTATTTTGAATGGTCAAGATTTAATTTAATTTTTATATTTTAATTAACCTATTGTAACATATGTAAAATTAAGATAAAGATAATACTATATAACCATCATTGCTCAATAAAATTAATTTATTATTTAAATTTGATTTGAACCGCCTAGATTTCATCATAGTGATTTGCACTAAACGAAAATCCTTGTTCATTTTAGTGTTAAAAAATAATATTGAGACATTGATCAGGTCATGTGAAAATTAAATGAAGAAATTTTTTCTTCATAAAATTTTCATATTCATTGAAAATTATAATACGTTATTTAAATTTTTTTGAACAAGTGAAATTTATATTTTATCTGTATATTTAATAGTAGGTAGTTTTACTTATCTCCCCTAAATTTTAAATTACACTCAAATACGTTTTACATTTATCAGTGAACAAATTCACCACGGTGATCATATAATGCTTGTTAAAAATAAGCTCAAAGTTATATGTTGCCGCCTCATCTTAAATTATTTTGAAGAGAAAATTACTAGCTATCCGCCTAATGTGCTAAATTATATGCTACCACAAAATATTTTTTATCTTAAAACACGACATTTTTTCTAATATTTTAATAAAATTACATTTCGAAAACAAAAGTTGGGCATCAGGGGAAAAGGCCAAGAACTGATTAAGAAACAGATTTGACCAGGATATTGGCATTTTCTTTATACCTGCAGACAAGGGCAGAGACCAATAATAATGCATATACATGCACATCTATTTTTCCTAATCTGTTTCTTTCGTATCCATTGTGAGATATAATTCTTCTCTTCATTGTAAATTTGATGGGTGCAAAATTTGCAATTCTTGATTTTGTAAGTGCACAGGCCGTATCAAGTAATAAAATAATGAGTAAGATATCGTTCCCAATGAAGACTTAGTACTTACACTTAGTTGAGCACTAATTTTACACATTCAATTAATTTGAGTAAATCAAAGTTTAATTCAAATAAGTGAAAATAAAATCTAAAATCAATTAAAACAAACTAAC
>JBAGKO010219592.1:0-12626 GCA_037177275.1 Acacia concinna
CAGAAGAATGAATATGGAATGAAGAAAGGAAATGGACTATGATGTAAGAAATTGATGAACCAGAATGGAAAGAAATCATCCAGGTGAATGGCTGAATGAAAGATGGAGAATGAACTCCCCTCTATGTTACTACAACTCACAGCAAAGAAAGAGAAGATTAGAGGTGAAATAGTGTCTTCAAATCTGCCCCGCCTTATGAAGGAGAAAAAAATGAAGGAAAATATCTATCGTGAAGTTCGAATTCAGTCAAGAGGAGAGATGGAGTGTATGTAATCATTTGGTTGCCCACCATTTTGCTTGATCATCGTGAGAATATATTAACCAATAGGAAGAGAGCACAAATATCACTACCATAAGAAGCAAAAGGCACGTCTTCCTCCAAGTTAATATTTTAATTTTTTTAAAAAATAATATTTTCTTAAAATTTTGAAAATAAACCCTATTGTGATGAGTGCCACAATAGGGATCGTTTTTTTTTTAAAAAAATATTAAATTAATATTTTAATTTTTTTCAAAAAAAATATTTTTTAAAATAAAATTTTTTTAAAAACTTTTCAAAACCTGAATGAGCGCCACAATAGGGATATTTTTTTAAAAATATTAAATTAATATTTTAAATTTAAAATAAAAAATTATTTAAAAATTTCAAAATATACCCTATTGTGGTGCTCATGAGCGCCACAATAGGGTTCATTATTTTAAAAAAATATTAAATTAATTTTTAAATTTTTTTTCAAAAATATTATTTTTTAAATAAAATTCTTTTAAAACTAGGTAATGAACACAATAGAAAAAACATGCACGTGAAGAGGCTTTGTTCTTTTTTTAAAGAGTTTTAAATAATTGTTCTCTCTTTAAAAGATGAAACTCTAATTCTTTTACATAATACTAAACATAGAAAACATATACACGTGGTTACAGTATTCTGTTTTTTTCTAAATAATTTGAAAATATTTCCTGTGGCGCTCTTGTGAATGAGCGCCACAATTTTTTTTTCTTTTTTTAAAAAAATTAAAATAATACTTTTTTCTTTTTACTTTTTAAATAATTTTAAAAAAGTTTCCTGTGGCACAACAGATTTTTTCTTTTCTTTTTTTTTTAAAACAATAAGTTATTTTTTCATTTCTGTGGCGTTTTTTTAGGGAGTGCCACAATAGATGCGTCATTTTTTACCATTTTTGTAGTAGTGGATGTTGTAACATTCCAAAAAATTTTAAGGCCTAGATAGAGAATTTTGGGTAGACCGAGGGTCGTACCCTAATACTTTTTTAGGCCTAGATGAGCTATTTGGGATGGACAGAGGGCCATAATCAGTAGAGGAGAGAGAGATCTCCTCACTTTTGAAGTGAAGTCTGGGGAAGGACCTATGTGCAAAAAGTAAAAATTCGGCAAAGTTATAGGCTGAATTTTGGACAGGTCCGAAAGCCCCAAAAATTCCCATAAAATCCCAGAAATTATTTTAGAGCATCCAAAATATCATGGAGTAGTTAGAATGATTTTTAGAGGCCATATGAATTTTTGTTGATTTTATGAATATTTTATTAATTTTTTGTCGGACATGGTTTTTGGCCAGAAATTAATTATATAAGATTATTAAAGGCCTCGTTGTTCTGGACTGGGATTTGGGAAAATTAGTATTTTATTTTAGAGGATTTATAAAGTTATTTGGAGGTTGAGAAGAAGTCTAGAGAAATTATGAAAAATTATGGAATATCGGTTTATCGTCGGTATAAAGGACTTCTTCGGAGAAAAATTAATTTTGATAGTTCTTGAAATTGAAAAATTCTGAAATTTTTATGGTAGCTTCCTGGGATATTTTTTGACTTGTGGGTAAAGTTTGGGAATGTTTCGATGTAAAATGAATTTTCTATAATTTTTAGATTAAATAAGGCAATATAGGAGAAACTGCCGCAAGATACTGAGTTGGGTGAACCCCACAGGTCCCAAGGAGCCATGTGCCAGATTTTTCTTGAAGAAAAGCCAAGGAAGCTTCAAGAAAGGGTGAAGTGGCGCATGGAGCTTAGGAGGTGGAATTTTTTTTTTTTAGAGTTCCACATAATTACAAGTTTGTCACTCTCTTCTTCTACAAATAAAGAGGCAACCCCCCCAGGCACATAAGAGGAACACTTGGGGAGGTTCTGGCTGTTTGGAAACTCTACTTGCAAGCTCATAATTTCAAGGAGATTCAAGCTACACCAACCGATCAATCAATCAAGTATGTTCTAGCCTCTATTTCCTTTCATTCTCCTCCTCTTCTCCATGGTTCTAGAGGCATTTCTAAGGGGGAAATTCTATCCATGGATTAGGTCAAGCAAGGGGAGGGAGAGTTTGGAGTTGTATGAGGTTTACAAGGGCTAGAAAAGGCTAATAGTTGGTGTATAAGCTTGATTTAGGTTGAGTTCTTCCCTTGGGAAATAGTTAGGGTTTTCGGCCAAGACCCCTAAGGTGAGATGTGGTGTGATTTTCATGGGTTTGGTAGTTCCAATGTGTTTAGAGCAGTGTTTTACCTAAGAAAAGGTAGAAAGAACATGTATGGGACGTCGAACCGATGAAATCACTAAGGACCCCAAGAAGGGGTAGTGTTTCGGCCAAAGGGGAAGGGTTAGGGGGAGTGCGATTTTGATGAAATGGATATCATAAATGGATTCAGAGGCAAGAATTGTGTGGAATAAGCCTTTGAAATCAGTTAAAGAATAAGGGTAGTTCGAAACCCAAGTTTAAGAGGAAAGGGATTCTGGGCTAGTAATAGTAGCATTTATTGATGCCTTAATGTTATGTTATGTCTAGGCATCGCAGAGGAGTTATCCAGTATCCCAGGAAGCAAAGAAGGGCACTTGTATTAGCTTGGATAATTGGTAGCTAGAACTTCTAACCTTGACTTATGAATGCTTTGCTTGTTTGCTTTATGTTGTTGCTATATTACCGTGTTGTGGTTGAGCAAGTATGTATGAGATGTATGACTCTTTGTTTTATGCCATGGCTATGTGATAGGGATAAAGTTATATGCATGCTCCCTATACACGGTGAGTGTTGAGAGAGAGAGGGCACTAGATGATAAGTTACAAGCATTGTATATTTCATGACTTGCATTGCATTATAATGTTGCTGGTTAGTGTTCTACTACTAAGGTTTCCCCTGAAACCTTACCCTTTCCACGACGCAGGTGAAGGTACCCGGGAAGCAAGGAGTAGAGATGGATAAAGATTGTTTATTTTTCTTTCTTGTGTTATTTGGATGACTGTAATATAATGTATGTAGTGGATACTGGATGTATGGGTTAATGTATAAACACTACTATTGTTGATGATATAATATGGGAAATGCCTTTACCTTAGCCGTTGTGTTGTCCGAATGATGTTAGAATCATGAGAAAAGGGAAAAATGGCATAGCAATGTGATATGGTTGCATTGGCACATGATTTTTGGCTAGTTTGGGCTTAAAATTGGGTCACCAACAGTTTGAACAAATGATTGCGTCTGGCCACGAGCCTTTGCATGCTAATAGAAGATATATTTAGCTGCAAATGGAGTGGTAGATCAATTCATTTGGAGTTTTGTAGCAAAAGTTATGCCTTTCCAAAGTTGGGCCAAAAATCTTAAAAAATTGGAAAATGACCAAATGAATAGTGCCAAATTGACCATATGAATAGTGCATCTTTGAGGAGCTTTTCACGAGGGATGCTATGCTATTAAAGCATGAGATTATTTTTCCCTTAAAGAGGAATGAAAGAGCTTTCATATGAGCTTGGAATCACGTCATTCCGATTTTTTTAGAATTAGTTATGATTTTCCAAAGTTACTCGAAATTAAGGGTTGGGTGAATAGTAACCCGAGAAAGCAGAAACTTTTCCCCTTATTTTCTCAACTTGAAGTCATAATTAGTGATTCCAATAGCTCTAATATGGTAAGGTAAAGGCTATAAAAGGAAGGTGTAACATTTGCCACTATTTCTTGGGTCCCACTTTAATAATTTTTTAAACATTATTTTATTTCTAACCAAGTGCAAAAATAATTGGTTTGGAGGGATGTGAAAGTGCAAAAATAAAAAATAAACACCCCATATACAATGTTACACGGACAAAAATGCTTTGATTTAATAATTCTCTAATTTTCAATAGGGTGAAAAAATACTTCTAATCAAATGGGACAAAAATGTAAGCTCCGCTAATGAAGAAAAACATTTGTTAATTTTTTTGTTTCATTAATTAAAGGAGCGGGTAGCACAAAGGTGGTGACAATATGGGTGGCCAGAGAGAGTCAATACCGATGTACATGTATGGATCTTGTTTGGAGGGGACAAAAAGAGAAAAAGGTGTAAGGGAGAAGGGTGCAGGAAAGAGAGTGGGTGAGAGTTTTTAAAATAGTTATTAAAGTAGGGCCCACAAAGTATAAATTAACCAATGTTTACCTTAATTAATATAGATGAAATTTTTGTCCCATGTTTTTAATAATAATCATAAGTATTTTTGTTCGCATAGCATTGTATATGTTTTTTTTTTGTTTTTGTACCTTCACATCCCTCCAAACCAATTATTTTTACACTTGATTAGAAATAAAAAAAAATGTTTAAAATATTATTAAAGTGGGGCCCATGAAAAGGTGGTAGACGTACCTATGGAATTTGTATATAGGTATTTTTGCACCTGTTTCCTCAAAATGTTATTAAAAATTATTAAAGTAGGGCCCACAAAACATCTGTTATGTTTAGTTAATGAAGCTAGCATTTTTTCCCCATTTTTAAATGTTGATGGGTATTTTTGCACCTAAGGAATGTAAATGGTGCCAGGAGCACTTTTGAGATATGTATATAGGGAGTTTTGCACCTTAGCCCTTTTTTTATCACGTTACTATTCATCTTATCCTTATTTTTTACTAACTTTGAAAAATCATAACTAATTCTAGAAGAAATCAAAATGAAGTGGTTTCAAATTCCTTCAAAACTTCCTTCCATCCTCTATGAGAGAAAAATAATCTCATCTCAGGATTACATGGTATCTTGCATGTGCAGCCTCTCAAAAATGCACTGTTCATATGGTCACATGGCACTATTCATTTGATCTTTTATTTTTTTCATTTTCTCTTGATTTTTGGCTTAACTTTGGGAAGGCATAAATTTTACTATAAAACTCACTCCATTTGCAGCTAAAAATGCCATCTATGAGCATGTAAAGGCTAATAGATAGACTCATTCATTTGCTTTACACTTGACGACCCAATTTCACAACTCTTTAGGCCAAGAATCATGCATCAAGTGACCATTAGGTGCAACAACATACAATGTTGAGGCAAGCTTCTAACCCAAAGGGGGGTGAATTGGGTGTTACAAATTATTTCGAATAACACAAAAAGGATTATATTGGTTTGGTCAAAATCCATGACCTACTTCCAATTCTCAATCTCTACTAAGTTCCTCTAATCTCCAAGATTTCAATGGGCTCTTGGCACCAAGTACAAACTCGATTGTCACTTAAGAGATCACTCCCTCTTATAGTGTGTAATCTAAGTCCCCATTCAAAGTCCCTCTATTTTGAGTATCTCAAAAATGATTTTAGAAAGCACTTATACTAATACTCGCTCAAGGAGTTGAATAATAAACACTAAAGAATGGTAGTTAGAGAATTTAAGACAATAATAAATGCAACACTATCTCAAAAATGAATTTTTCCATTCGTTGTTGCCATCTTAAATGGTAGAGTATTTATCACAGAGAAACAAAAAGAACTTCTTTGAGTTAAGGAAATAGCCATGAAAACAAAGAAAATGTTGGTAGATTTAATCTTGCGAAATTCGGGTACGCAACAAATGCTCCTGACACATTCTTGCTTTTTGAAGATTTAATCTTGTATGGCATTTGAGACATTCCCAATATGTTCTAATACATAAGAGAGGTCATTTGTGAAGATTAGAATCAACTAGGTATCAATAAATCAATTAATCAAATCAATATATAAATTACAAGACGATGCTCTGTTTTATGGTAAAGTAGTTTTGCAAAATAACCTTGAGTTTTTGAAGTACCTCGAGGTAACTTCCAATAAGCAAGAGACATAAGTACACTCGAAGTTTCTAGTTCAATAAATACTTTAGAATGTTTATACAAAAGAATATCCTTGATGATTTCTTAATTTGGAATTACCTTAAGGTTTGGAAATAACCTTGAAGTTTAAGAATATCAATTGGTAACCTTGAGGTTTTAATCTTAACTCAAGGTTTGTATTTGGAAAGTGTAGTTTAGATGTATGCTTGAACCTTGAGGTATTGAGATTGGAAAACAGGAAAACTAGAACATGAGCAGAGAGATTAGGATAGAAGAACTTACCAACCTCGAGGTTTCTTTGATATTGCCAATACAACAATGTTTCTTTATACAAGGGAAGGGTTTAGGGAAACCTTGCTATGATGTCAAGGTTGGGTCAAACCTTAAGGTTAAGGCCAAACCTCGAGGGTTGCCTTACTCTCACAAGACAACAATTTTCACCCAAACCTTGCTACAATGACAAGGTTTGATAGAAAACTTATAGTTGTAGGAAGGGCCTGAAACCTCAAGGTTTCATGCAAACCAAGAGGTTTGAGTTCAACCTTGCAAACAACAAGGTTTTGGGCAAACCTTGCTCCAATAGAAAGGTTTGCTCAAAACCTCACTGTTGAGCTGAGGTGACTAAAACCTCGATGTTTGGGCAAAACCTCACTGTTATGGCAAGGTTTGCCTGAAACCTCATCGTTGTGGCAAGGTTGTCAAACCTCGAGGTTTCCTTGAAACCTAAGGTAACCTTAAGGTTTGACTACAAACATTTTCAATCAAGCTATTTTCAAATGTTTCAAAACCTTTTATCATACGTACTAATTGAATATTACTTAAGATCAACTACTCAAGTAATTTCCCTTTCGTTAAAGTTATTTAACACATTTTCAAAACATTCTAAGTTTAGTTATTATCAAAATATAGGATCTAACATACCATACCTTTCCCATATCATTCCTCTCATCATAAACATGCCATAATACAAAATGATATACATTAACATAACATCCCAACATAATGTCATACATTGCAGCATATCACTATCTCAATATTGTTGTTTACAAAAATGCCAAAATGTCACACAAGAAGCATAACAGACACATGTTCAATTCTTCTCCCTACTCTTGCATCTTGAGGAGCCTTCACCTACATTGTTAGAAGGGTAAGATTTTTGGGGAAATCTTAGTAGTAGAATCAATCAACCATAACATTCTAATGCAATGCATGTCATGCTACATGTTATGCTTTCTCTCATAGTGGCCCCTCTTAGCACATATGTGTATAGAGAGTACGCACGTGACTTAATTTCAACTCATTGCCAAGGAACATATGAAGGAGTCATGCATCATACATTTCATCTCATAACATTACATGCTAGCTCAACTACAACACAGTAAACAGAGCGCGTGAGCACAACAGACATGCAAAGTAAGATAAGTTAATGTTAGAGATTCTAGCTACCCCTTTCTCTTGTGGTGTAGGTTATGTCCCTTAGCTTCTTGTGCCTCTTGCAAAAATCACCTTGAATGCCTATACATATAGCAACGTAAAGACATTAATGTATACCATAATGCCTTAACCAAATACTTTCCCCATACATTTAAGATCTTGGTTCTACATTCCTATTAACTAACCTCATAGGCCAATTCTACATAATTTTGGCCAAGGAGTTCATCTATGAACTCCATTTAATTAAAATAAAATTCCTGTCCTATAATACCCCCTAGGCCGAACACCTCCTCTCTTTGAGGTTCCAATTGATTTTCTCAATTCAATGCTTCCACATGTGTTCTTACAACATATTATAAGTAAAACAATATTTTGAACATAATGGAACCATCAAATTAATGAAAATCAATCTCTACCATGCTCATATAGGCTTGGCCGAACATGCACCCCATCACACAAGATGGAATTTTTAATCAATTTAAGCATACACACCTTATTCTAGCATTTTGCTAACATATAGACATGAAACAACTCCAATTCCTCTTCCTTTAGGTTAGGCCAAAACTTGGGCACTCCATATGCCCTTAGAACAGCCTCCAAAACCATAGAAAAAGAAAGGACAATGAAAGAAAATACAGGCTAGCATTTATCTAGATCGATACCTGAATCGATGTAACTTGAATCTTCTTCAAGTAGATTGAGTTTTGAAATGGCCAAAGGTTCCTCAAGAGACTCCAAATTTTTGGCCAAATGAGGGGGAGGGGAAGGTTTATTTATAGTTGAGCTCAAGGATAAAATTGTAATTTTTAAAATATTATAAAGTCATGTGTTCACACTTGAGCCCATTCAAACCATAACATGTGTTCACTTCTTGAAGCCTCAAGAACTCTCTCCAAGACTCTAAAATTCCATGCCCTATCTGCATGGTTAGAGGGCTCCCCTGACTCATTTTCCTCCAGCAATTTCTATAATACTAATTTAAAAATCCATTGGTACCTAGAAAATTATCCGCTCAGAGAAAAATTCTCAAAATTTTTACATAATTCCATAAATATTCTAGGAGCCTCCCTGTAAAATTTCATAATTTTGTTGCCCTCTAGAACTCCCAAAATTATTTTTTCTCTAAAATTATTTTCTACCAACAATATTCAATTTTGATGATTTTAACTGCTTCCTCTAAATCTATTCCTGGGCTCAAAATAATTTAAGAAATTCTCTAAAATATCATACTAATTTTTCCCAATCCCAATCCAGAACATTGATGCCCCTATATATCTGAAATAATTAGTTTTTGGCCAAAAACTCGATCCGACCAAAAATATCAAAATATTTCAAAAATTCATTAAAAATTCCTCTAGCCTCATATACAGTTCTAGACACTCTACTATTTTCTAGGATTTTATGAGAATTTGTGGGGCTTTCAGACCTGACCGATACTCAGACTCTAACTTTACTTAATTTTTCCTTTTTACACACAGGTCCTTCCCCTTATCTAACTTCAAAAGTCAAGAGATTTCTCTCTCCTATACAAACTACAACCCTTTTTCCATTCTAAATCCCTCATATAGGGAGTTAAAATATCAGGATGTTATAGAAGGGTCCTTAAATAAGGACCCCACATGGTCCCCACCACTATTATTCTAGATAAAAAAGTGACACAGCTTCCCCTACCCCCCACAACCAATCTGTGTCCTAGAACCCCCCGCTGATCAATGACCCTCTACTTCCTCACTTAACTTTGACCTAGCCCTCACCGCCTACTATGTCTAGGAACCACTGACCCTGCCACCATGTCACTCACCTCTGTGTTTTGTTGCTTAGTCCCTCCTGTCCTAGCATCGCTCCATCTCCCATGCATTGCAACCCTCTCCCACAACCAACAACTGTGGCCACCCCCACTCTCCCGCGCCATCATTTCATCACCTAAGCTCAATTGTGCCTCTCAATCATGCCTTCAATCTTGGTTTGTAGCTCTCTTAATTTTTTTCTCCTCTTTCACAATGTTTTATGGTGATATTTAATTGGGTGTAAAAATTGTTGTTTACATAGTTTATAACGATTATGGCGATAGGAAAAATTCTGTAAAATTGTTCATTTGCTATATTTAAAGTATAGATGAAAAAAAAAATCACATTTTGGGGACACCATATGTCCGACATATGACATCCCTAAATAACATTTTAAGGATACCATAGGATCCTCTTACAATGTCCCTAAATTCAAATTAGAGATGTTGTCAGTCTTTTTTGTGTCCCTCATTTTAGGGACGTGGTTTCTCCTTTTTCTACATCCCCTAGATATGTGTCCACCCGAAAAGGGATGTTAAAAGGCCCAAAAAATGGATGTTCAAAGGGTCTTTTTGTAGCAGTGAGACAAGTGTGATCACTCATCATCCTCTGTTGCTAGTGAATCAAGCTCAACCATAGTGGTGGAGAGAGAAGAGATGAAGAGAGGAGACAAATGAGGAATAGGAGAAAGGAAAGATAATGGGAATGAAGAGAGAGAAGGGACGAGAATTTACCATTACCCCCAAAATCTAGCATTCACCGTCAAATATGCCATAACCATCACTGGAGGTCACACAATAGTCTATAATCAAATAAAAAAACATGAAAAATGAAGAATATGACAAGAAGATAAACTACTCATTCCTAGCTCTAATAGTTTCTAGTGGGAAGCTGTATAATATGTGAGAAAAGCATCTTCATTCTACTCTAAAGTTTTAATTTCATATCAATCTGTATGTCTCTAGGAAAAGTAATAAACAAAACTAATAAACGTGTTAATTTGGTGCTTAAGTAATTTTGTGTAGTGCTAAACATACTTGCAAAATAAAGGATCCTCCACAAGAGCATTATATGTGGGAAGCTTTAACAAGTCACTTGGCTCTTCTCTTTGATGAGGTGGACTAGGAAAAGGTGGCAAGATCTAAAACAAGGGGAAGGAGATGATGCAAAGAGTGAGAGAGGGAAGAGGCTATGAGATTGGAAAGATAGAGAAGGGGATGAGATCGGGAAGAAGGAGAGTAGGAGAGAAGGCGATATGATCGGGTGATGGAGAAAGAGGAGGGGAGAGGAGAGAGAAACAAAGTTTTAATATGAATGGCAGTTTGGTAAAAACACCAAACTTCCAAATTCCATATTCTTACTAGATGAACTTTTTGTTTTTTGCAAGTTTTAGTGGACTTTTTTGGGTTTTGGAAATTCAAATGGTATTTATTTATTTTTTTCTCATATTTTTTATTTAATTTATAAATAATTAAAAGCACGAAAGGTGAATACAAAAGCAATTTTTATTTCTCAAATACCACATCAAATATATGTAGTCTTTCTTATTTATTATTTAATTGACACATATACACATAGAGCCAAATCAAGTGGTGTAACATCCTAAGTTTTATTCACCAAAATTCCCCAAGTTTATGGCAAGATAAAAGGAATAAACTAGTGGATTTTGATGTAAGAATTATGGCCCAAGTATGTTTCCATTAATTTTTGGAATGAGATTGGTGGCTTGCTGTGCATCATTTTTACCTACCTAGGCTAAAATGTCAAAACATTGTGACATTTCCAGTCTAAGAGTAGACATGTCTAGCTTTAATTTGATATGTCATTTGTGTGATGTGGATGTATACGTTGAGAGTTCTATATTTTTGAAATTTGATAGGAAAAACTGGTGAATTCTGGGGCAGTGTTCAATGGAGTAGGATACTGAATTGGTATGCATCCAAAAATATATTATGGCTATATTTTCCCCCTAAACTAGACTGGTTAAGGGTCATATAGCCTTTGGAATCATCTCAATGGGACATTTTTATCATTAGTTATGAATTTTCAAAGATTAAAGAAAATTCTGGAGGCAATAGGTTCAAGAGAAAAGGAAAATTATGGGAAATTGATGTTAGGTGAATTTGAGGATTTGAGGTGAGAGGAAGTAGTTCTATATGGGTAAAGTTGGAATGTAATTATTAAAAATGGTTCCAAGAATTATTTATGGAAAATAATTCAAGAATGTGCAAAAAATGATTTATGGTAAAAGAGAAATTACCATAATTAAAGTGTAATGGCACAATTGTAAATTGTGGGTCATACAAGGATAAAAGGGAAGAATAAAAGTGATCTCAAGGGTAAGATGGTAAAGCAAAAATGAAGGGTCAAGATTAAGCCTTGCAAGATAAATATCAAGACTAAGAAAAAGTAAAATATTTGGCCAAGAATTAAATTTGATTAATTTAATGAATTGTGCACAAGTGATTAGCATGATTTAAAACCAATTGAAGAGGCATAAGCAGCCCCATATTTTTTTCCAGCAACAAGAAGGGTGGAGAGGGGGAGAGAGAAAGAGAGAGAAGAGGAAGAGAAGGACAAGAAATCAAGAAGCATAAGGTATGATTTAAGCAAAAACCTTCCATTTCTTCTAAGTTTCTTGACTCTACACCTTTTCTAAGCTCTTGAGAACCTTTGATCCCATGTGTAGCAAGAAGAAAATCAAGGCGGAGAGGGCTTGAGGTTTGTTTTTTAGCAAGAGACAGGAACTCAAGAGGTAATCTTCAAAGTCTTAAATCTCTTGTTGATTCTTGTTGCTTATTGGAAGTTATTAGTGGTTATATTATTTGATATGTTATTTGTGTTGATTATGAAATGTTGGAAGGCACAAACCCTAAGGGGAGATGCTACCCAAATTAGGTTGAATTGTGTTGGAGGATTGGTTTATGAATTAGACAAGTGATTTAAGGTGTAATAAGGGTGTTTTGTTTAAAGGGAGATGAAAATCCATTTTTCCCAACTTTCCCGTGTTTTCATCCAGACCTGTTTTGGGCATGATAGAGGTTTATTCTGATGGTTTTGATGCTTCCAATGGTTTAGGATGAAAAATTGTGTGGAGTCAAGGTGTGAGTTTAGTTGTTGAAGGAAGCTTGAGAACCAAATTGCTAATCTTTGAGGTTGTTGGATGTGTTAAATGTTTGAACCAAATTCTCTAAGCTTGAAAACCAAATTGTTGATCTTTGGGACACATTATCCATTCGCCATTAATTTGTTACATGTTTTTACCAAGTTCTTTTGCTCTGCATCTATGTTTTGGATTGCATATTGTTGATCTTTAAGGTTTTTGGAGGTTTCTTTCATATTTGGACAGTGAATATATAAAGAGAAGG
>JBAGKO010219631.1:0-12625 GCA_037177275.1 Acacia concinna
CAACAGGTGGCGCCAAATTTTTTTTCTTGGAGGAGAGGTTGGAAGCTTCTAGAACATTCACATGTCATGTAGTTGAAAAAGTTGACTTTGGCTATTTATGTGCAAGCCAAACAATGCCCTTGTGCTCAATGTCATGCTACCAAGTGAATGGAAAAGAGTCCAATCCCCATTAAACCTAGATTTAGATCCTCGTACAATAATGCAATTGATGCAAAAAACTTGTGTTGGCATGCAAACGAAAGATTGAAGATGGCATGCTAAGGTATCTTGTTGACTCTACAAAGTGGAAGAGGTTTTACCTTCTGCATCCTGGATTTACTGAAGAACCAAGAAACCTCTTCCTAACATTAGCCACTGATAGGATGAACCCATTTGGGATGCAGAGCAGTACCCATAGTACATGGCCTGTGATGTTGTTTATCTATAAATTACCTCTATGGCTTGCGATGAAACGGAAGTACATGATGTTATCTATTCTAATCTCAAAGCTAAGGCAACCGAGCAATGACATAGATGTATACCTAATGCCACTAATTGAAGACTTGAAGGACATATGGGATAAAGGGGAGATTGTGTATGATGCCAACAAGAAAGAATTGTTCAATTTGAAGGCTATGTAGTTTGGAACAATCAATGATTTTCCAACATATGGGAATTTTTCAAGGTACATCATTAAAGGCCAACTTGGATGCCCAATTTGTGAAGAGGGTACACAATCGATCATGCTTAAGTATGGTATAAAGAATTCATATATGGGACATCACAGGTTGTTGCAAAAGTGTCATTCATATTGAGTTATGAGAAAATGCTTTAATGGGCAAGGAGAGGAGAGGATGACACCTATACCTCTCACTAGTCAGGGTGTTCTTGCAAAAACAGAACATGTACAATGTAAATTTAGCAAGCCATTCGGGAGACATGTTGGGACATGTGGGTAGAAGAAGAGGTATATTTTGTACGATATGTCTTATCAAAGTTCTCTAAATGTTAGACATTTTCTTGATGTCATGCACATTGAGGAAAATGTCTATGAGAGTCTCTTTGGAACGTTGCTCCATATTCCTGGGAAGACAAAAGATGACATAAATGCAAGTTTAGACATGGTTCATATGGGAATGAGGAAGGAATTGGCACTATAGGAGTGAGGATCTCGTACAGTCGTACACCCTATGGCTTTCACACTATCCAAGCAAGATAAAATGAACTTGTGTGAGTTTCTTGCTTCAGTGAAAGTTCTAGAAGGATACTCATCAAATATCAGCAATGTTGTGTCAATGAAATACTTAAGGCTTAAAGTTATAACATTACACGATTGCTATGTGTTGATGGAAAACTTCATTCTGGTGGCAATACGTGGTATTTTACCTGTGAAGGTGCAAGCATCGATTATGAAGCTATGTTTCTTCTTCAAGTCTTTGTGTAGTTGGATGATTGACCCCAAGAAGCTGCCAAGGTTACAAACCTAGATTGTGACAATGTTGTGTGAAATGGAGATGTTTTTCCCTCCAGCTTTCTTTGACATAATGGTTCACCAAACTATTCATTTGGTAAGGGAGGTGCAACTGTGTAGCCCAGTATACATGAGATGGATGTACCCGGTCAAGTGTAAGATGAAGGACCTAAAAGGATATGTTAAAAACTGTAGTTGGCTAGAAAGTTCATTTTTAAACGGTATATTTGTGAAGAGGTGGCTAAGTTCTACATTGATTAATTAAAACATGCATGTTACACTGGCATTCTGGAGGCTTGACATGATGGATGAACTTTTGGATAAGGGTTGATAGGAAAGCAAGTCATCCCTACATCGAACGAACAGTGGGAGTTAGCACACCTTTACGTGCTTCACAACTCGGAAGAGATTGAGAAGTATGTATGTATTCAAAAAAATGAGCTTATGAGTGAAAACCCTAACAAAGCACCTAGTTGGTATGTCAAAGAACACAATAACCAGTTTATATCATGGTTGAGGAAACACGTGGATGACTTGTACAATGATGATCCTAATTTAGTGCGGGAGAAAGTAAAGTTCTTGTCACGTAGCCCAAGTAGACGTGTATTCTTTCTCCTAGTTATGCCATAAATTGATACACCTTGTACACTAGAGACTAAGATGACAAAAGCAAAATGCAAAATAGTGGGGTCAATGTTCTTGCTGGTATGATGCATTTATCAAGGGCAAAAGACAAGACTCCTATATATGCGAATAGGTCATACTTTGGCGTGGTTGAGCACATGTGGGAGTTGGACTATATAGGACTTTATCTTCTAGTTTTGTATATATATGGGCGGGGATGTTTTGTATATATGAATGTATTATATATTCATTCAATTCATATTTCATCATTTGTATACCTACACGTCTATCCTGCTATTTTAATGCATATGAATGCAAGGGGCTGATTGAAAGTGTGCCAATGGTGGTAAAATTTTTTGGACATAATATATGGTGGTTATTGAAAACCACCATCACATATCACAGAAATACATGACGGTGGTTTTATTTATAACTGTCATATATAGGCTAATATATATCGTGGGTAAAGTTGAAAAACCGTTATATATATGACCAAATATATTATATTAAAATATGTGGTAGTTTTTTGGCAAAAACAACCATCAAATATAGAGAAATGTGTAGTAGTGATAAGAAATTTAGACTTCAAATGCATACAAGAAAAATATGAGAAATGAGCCCAAAGCCTGCGGGCCAGCCCGAGCCCTATAAATTAGTGCTCGTTTTCCTAGCTCTAGTATTTGTAGCATCAACAAAAGCTTGTGTCCACGCTATGTTTATTTTGTTGTCATTAATGCAGGACACATATTGTAAAACATGAAGTATGGTAACATAAACATACCCTAATAACTTATGGCGTTGAGTATATTCATTTTTAAAAGTATAATTGGCTAAAATTTTAGAATAGTTTATATCAAATGTAATTGGCTATCCCGCCCATGATAAGTAGGAACAAACTTTGCCCTTGCTAGGCATTTTTAGCATAATTTTAACCAGTACTTTAGAGTTTTTTCAACATAACTTTATTTAAAGCTATACTATTATCTAAAGGTCTACGTCCTTATATTTAACAAAAACATATATATATATATATATATCTTAAAAAAAGTTATGAATAATTGGAAAGAAGAATAATAGTTGTTTTTTATAAAAATTTGAATTAACATTAACAATAAGTCTATAGTAGTTAAAAATATTGACATAGAAATCACACCTTAATACAAGTTAACTTTATAGTAGCATAGGTGTAAAAAAAACAAACAAATCAATTTCATTTCATAAATAAGTTTAACAAATTAGGGAAGTTCAAGAGGCTCAAAGCGACATGTCTTGATTAGCATCACAAACATAGGTGATTTTTATCTTAAAAATTTATTAAATAGCCAATGACTTAATAATAGAAGCTTGTCTCAAATGTTGTAAAAACTAACTATCCATGCATACAAATGTCAAAATGCTCATTCAATGACAAATAACAAATAATGCAAGATTTTCTAATAAAAAAAAGGACATCCCTCTGCAATTTATAAATAGATCATTATGACTTCTTTTAATAGATCATCATGTACAAGTACTTTTGATTCAACTCGCTTCAAGTTTAAGGTTACAAAATTTTCAATAGAACTTTTAGGTGCACCACCAATGTAATGTACGCCAATTATGGCAATACAATGTTGTACTATTTTCATGTATGCCTAAAACACATGGCTATATGTGTTACTTGTCAAAGTGAAGAAATAACATTGAAGTAAGGTTCAATAGTAGCATCTACAAGGTATTCACATTTAGCCAAATACAATACCACCAAGGCAATCCCTCCATCCTTTGTCATGTATACATGCCACTTATTTGTCATATGCTCACTCTGATAAGACACAAGTAAAACACATGAATTATAAATCTAGTATGGCACTCTCAAAATTAAAATGTGGTAGAAACATATAATATAGATACACAAGCATTATAAAAGATTCATAGTTTAAGGATTTAGAACTATGGAAGGAAATTGTAAGGGTAAAATGAAGAGAGTTAATAATAGAAGGGTCGTTCAAGAATGCAGACTATATAAACAACAATAGTAAAAATTGTCAAGGCCCAATATTAAACTAAAGAGAAAAGGATAATCCCATAAACCATCAATGAAATAATTTCTCATCCAAGATAAACTAATGAAAACTGTTCTAAGCATATAAAGTGAACTATGCATCATGAGGTAAACTTAATATCATTTTTATGAGAGTGAGAGCGAGAGCGAGAGAGAGAGAGAGAGAGAGAGAGTAAATTAAACTTCCTCAATCATCAATATCCCATTGAGATAGCTTAATAAAGAGATTAAATTAAACTTCCCTGATCATCAATATCCCATATGAGAAGCTTAATAAAACTACTATTAGTTTTTTTCGCCAACAAAACTATTATTAGTTCATACAAAGAGTCATCTGCATCAGTACATTATCTTAATATCTTCTATCATCCCCTCAAAATCTAAACCAATAGTCTTGGGATCATAATATCTATACTTAGACCATGGAACTCTAGGATCATTGAAAATATTCTTGTCATTACCTAAAAGAGACCATATTGTTATTCATGACATCCATGAATTATAATCCTTGAAAACAAATGTTGCAACAATGTTTAATAGAGTAAGAGTTATATACTCACTTAATGCCAGAGATTATATCAACATCATTGAAAATATTCTTGTCATTACCTGAAAGAGACCATATTGTTAGTCATGATATTCATGAATTATAATCCTTGAAAACAAATGTTGCTACAATGTTAAACAGAGAAAGAGTTATATACTCACTCAATGCCAGAGATTATATCAGAACTTTTGCTCCAAAAAGTATCATTCTATCAGAGCTGCAACTAATTGTAAGGAACCAATTCCAAAAAGGCCTTAGACAGCTACAACCAGGGGAATTTAAGGGAAAAAAATTAAAGCTAAGATGATTATTTGTTACATATAAATTATACCCAATAAATCTAATATCATTTAGCCATATATATGTTTTGAATCCATTGTATACTTTTTGTTGTTTGATTACAGGGTTGTATACTCCAAGTAACAACTCTACAATTGCCTTATTAAATGCAATAAACCCTTAATGGGTAGGTACTACAAATAAAATTTGGATTGCAATCAGTAATTTAACCAACAACAATTTCATAGCACAAAGAAAGGCTAATAAGGTAAAGCTAAATACCTCTTTGTTTTCTCCTTGTTCTAGCATAAGATTTTCTACCTAAAAAATTCAAAAAGTCCCATTTAAATGCATGTTTCAGAATACTCAACAAGAAATAAAATTGGGAACAAATAAATGAGAAGCAAAATAGTCATGTCAAAAAAAGGAGATGCCTATTGTTCATGTGTCAAAACCAGAACATTCTCCTTCTTGACAACATTAAAAACACAAGGCTTAAAATGTTTCCTTTCCTTAGAACAAGGAAAAGGGTCACATGTCCCTTTGAGCTGACCCTAAATTTGATCAAAGTAGGGTGATACCAAGGGCCCTGAGAATGTAAAAGTTAGTCACTAGGTGCCAAGTAGCTGCTACACCATGTGGCATAATAGTATCAAATCCCCACAATCATAAGTCCACACAATCCAAAAAAAATCAATATTATTATAAATATTATGAGTATGGATGTCCAATACCTTTTAAGGGCTGTCTTTTAAAATTCTACACTTCAAGCCATGTAACCTATGATATGAATGGCTTGAGAGTTTTATATGATAAATACAAATAACCTCCAAATTCTTTGTATTCCACCATTATGTAGATTCATTCTTTTGTTCTAACTCTTGTAATGGAAGTCAAAGAGTTGTGGCTTATATATAGTGAGCATGTAACAAATATTATAAGTTTGCAAGTGAATAAGAATTTCTCACTTGCCTTCTCCCCCAATTTCTTGTCTTGTTTTCTATTCTTCTACTGTACAACTTTCTTAATTTTATAATACGTTATTAGCACCAGTTCACTCTTGGAATTTGAGTTTGAAGACTCTACATGTAATGAAGTTCATGACAATGAAATGCTGAGCAAATCCATAGCTTTTGAAGAACATAAAAGCCTTGTCATTTTTGAAAATCCTGGATAAATATCATGATAACAATAGGACTGCTTGGATAGGAGACTTGTGACAAAGTAACAAAAACATCATGTAAAGATGATGGAGTTGTTGAAACAATGTTATATTGAGATCATTTCATCAGTTATGCGCATTGGTCATCTCTTCCAAGTAAGAATATATATATACACATTTTAAAATTTAAATGTGGGTATTGATGGACATGCATAATCAAAAATTTTATGCATAATGTTTGGGTATGAGTCACCGAATAACATGTGTAGTGTTTAGTTGTCTTATGGGCACATTATGTTCGGTTGATGTTTGATGAGTCTTATTTCCTAGTTAAAACCAAAGAAATGGTTTTAGTCATTGAAGTGCCAAAAGATAATTACATCTTAGTTAAGCCACTAGTATCAAAAGATGAAAATGTTATGAGATTTCCAATAAGATTTACAAGTTGAGGTGTCGTGGAATGATTAAACAAACAATTACATTAATAATTAATTTGCTTATGTTAGTGAGTTTATTGCTTTCCATTGAAGGGCTTTGGAGTTTTGATTAGCATAAGCCATAAATATATTATTCTATCATTAGCTTAGTTATGTTGTTATTACAATATTGAATATTGTTGAATTGATTTTCTTGGCATTAGAGGTGTTACTGCTATGATTAACTTGTGAGTACATTGATCTAGTCTGAATAAGCTAAACCTCCTATATATTATCATAGGTAGATATATGTTTACTTTGTTAATTTTCACAGTTTTGGCATTATTATGGCAAAGAAATATATTAAAAAAAAGTATTGAAATATATTTAAGAAATAAGGGGTTATTGGGAGTTTTATGGATCAAGTATTTTAACTTGAAAATTATTATTTCACATCTCGTATATGAAAATTCATTTTTTTTTCACATGCTTAAACATGGGCTCATTATATTAATGCATTTTATTGTGCTATTTTGTGGGCAAAATAAAGAGGATGGTGTCACTCATACTTCTCATTCATATCATATCATTTTATTATATAGTTGTATGGTTTTATGGAGATTTATTGATGATAAATTTTATCACAAATATTTGGAGTTTTTTTTAGTTCGACTAACTATGGAATTAGTTTTATTTTTCAAATGAAATGTCCAGTTGCAAAAACAAAATATGGCCATTAGATACCATTGGTGAGATTTTCTATCTATTTTCTTAATAATGTCTCTTATTTTGTTATTCAAGATGATGAATTATTGGTCATGAGTGTGTGTATATGTATTGGAATTAGATTAATTTTATGTGATATTTGAAAGGGTTAGAAAGTAATAGCTTAGTTATTAAAATTCATGATTTTGTGTGAGGTATTGAGTACTTGAGTATTTAAGTGAAAGATAGGCTATTGACCTACTATATACTAAAGTACATTGATATGACTTATACTTAATGGGAAGATTGTTATAATACGAGTATGAGATAATATTAAAAAGAGATTGTTAGAATACGAGTATGAGTTAATACTGAAAGTTGGACTTATACACTTCCTCACAATGCCTATTAATCTCCTAAAAACGGATGTCATATTAAAATTTTACATCAACGTTTTATGAAAATCCAAGGGTTTGTTGTTGGTTCAGAAACATGTTATAGTAAAACATAAGTTTACTTATCGAAAACAAATTTATTACATATGATACAAGAAACCAGAAGTTTACTTATCCAAAACAAATTTCTTGTTGGCATGACTTGTTTGATCATTCAAGTCATATATGATACAGACTATTGATATCCATTGAAGAACCAAAAGATTCTTCATGAAAAGCCAACATAATATACAATGTAATAATAATTTATATGTGCTGTTTGTTTTCAAATAAAATTGACTATATTAGTAGTTCTAATTTGGAATGAATTTCTACATTTTTGGAAATATATCAAACTCATATATGCATGGGCCCATTTAAATAGCATGTAAACCATACAAGTACTTAATAAATTTGATAGATGCATCTATATTATAGTTACTTGTAAGATTACTATTGTTTGCAACCTGAAATTTGCAAGAATGTTTGAATAAATTATTGTGTTAAGCACGCAAATTCCAAATTATATTATCCAAAAAATCATTTATTAAAGCCTCCATCAATACTTATGAGAATAAAGTTTCAATTTCAATGTTGGTATATTTGATTTTACATATTGCAGCACCTATATAAGCCAACAAAATTCTCATAGTAAAATTGGCTTTTAGTCAAGAGCCATGTATTTTTCATATTAAATGTTTGAATGTGCATTGTTTATTTATATAAATCCACCACAATGCACATAGATGGATATTTAAAGAAAGTTGGTATAAATGTTGGGTAAGAATCTCTTTCTTCTTGTTTGTATCCAAATGAAACAAAAGGATGTTTCTAATGGAAACAAATGAATTTAGGAGTCTTATACTGCATAATTATTCAATTGTCATATGACAAACTTTTCCTAAAATTAGGGGGAGAAATTGAATAGCCAAAAAAGAGAACAAAATGAGTATATTATTACTATCAAGTATAGATACTCAAATATAGTAGTATGAACCAAAAGTTCATTATATTTTGCATTAATGGCATATTGCATAATATATGCTAGATGAAGTTACTAACCTAAATGAGAATTACTAAATTTTATATTCCAGCTAAAATTGCTCTAGTCAATATAAATGAAAATGAGACATGCTTGAAGCATAAGAGAATAATCAGTTCCAAAATAAATGATAAAGGAGCAAATGATCAAGAGATCATATTGAGAAGACAGGTATTCTAGAAGAGACCAAGACATAACTAATTGTAAAAATCTCAAAAGAGGTTTAGGTACTTAAAAACAATAAAGAGATCTCAACGAATTATGTCATAGGAAAAATGGAATTGAAAAGGATAAAGTTGTCGACAACAATTTTGATAATGGTATCACATGATTAAATGAAGATCTTATTCATAGATAATTCATGAAATGTAGACAAAAAGGTGATTGACCAAAAAGATAAGTAAAAGGTAAAAGACGCAATGAACAATGTTATTTCAATATGTGAGAAATATAGACCTGCAGTCCAACATTTAAAATATAAAGTTAATGTTCTTCTAATACGTGAGAAATATGGACCTGTGGTCTAACATTTGAAATATAAAGTTATTTGTGATGTATAATAACTTTTATGTGAAAATGAAGATTTCTCAAAGGTCTAAAGATGATTATTATAAGGTATGCTATTTGGTGGTGGATAAATAATTACTGTATATATTATTAGTCTAGCAATATATGCAAACAAAATTATGCGTCTATTAGATGTCCTTTTGTATAGCATATGCATATGGATAATGAAGTTTGTATGAGAATTTTTAAATGATCCAAAATGCTAGAAGCATATCCAAGAAAAGTATTAAATATAATAAACATTACACGGAGGTAAATGATTTTGAGAGTTTATATAATTGATTGAAAGTTATATTGAAAAGAAAATAATTTTAGAGATCAAGGTATTGAAAACCTTAATGATTTTAAAATCATACATTTTTGCTATGATGATTTTTGCTTGCCAAAACAACAACAACAACAAGAATAATAGTCTAGAAGTTCATCATATTTTATGAAAAATATTATGTATCATGATTCATGCTAATATTGTATTATTAAGATTTTATTTGTAAAGTTTATATCTTGCAGGTAAATTACATAGAGAATAACAAAAATGAGATTTAGTGTGATAATTCTATGAATATATCATATGAAAAAGAAGTATATATTGATATTTCAACATATCCATAAGATATGTTAAAAGACTACGTTTTAACATAATATTTGGTGCCAATAAATGATTGATAGTTTATCGACTATAAGGAAGATATGCTTAAAAAGATATTGGATGTGATGTTGTTAGCAGGAGGAGTAAAATTGATATTGTTATAAGGAGAGTTGATATATGTTGTACTTTTTTCCCCTTATCTAGGTTTTGTCCCACTGAATTTTTCTAAAAAAGCTTTTAACGGGGTAGCTTTATTATGTATTGTGTACTTCTTTTCTCTTCACTAGTTTTTTGTCCAGATGAATTTTTCCTAGTAAGGTTTTAATAAGGCACAATATTTGTTTATGGACATCCAAAGGAGAGTTTTATAAATATTACAATATGAGTATGAAAATCCATAACCTCTCAAGGGTTGTCTTTTGGAATTCTACACTTAAAGCCATATAACATATGATATGAATTACTCGGAAGTTTTCTATGATATATATAAATAACATCCAAATGCTTAGTATTCCACCATTATGTAGATTCATTCTTTTGTTGTAACTCTTGTAATCGAATTCAAAGAGTTGTTGTTTATATATATTATGTATCAAATGTTGTAAGTCTTTAAAGTAAATAAGAATTTTTCACTTGCCTTCTCCCCCAATTTCTTGTCTTCTTTTCTATTCTTCTACTCTTCAACTTTCTTTATTTTTTAGTAACATATTTCCATTTATAGTTTTCTTATGAACTGTTTCTATCTCAATTCTCAAATATATTTTATAAGTTTTCTCCTTACCATCATTTTATTATTATTTGATTTTCCACGCAATTATAGTTCTTTCAGAAATAAAATCATTTAAAAACCTTGTGTCGTGATATTAAAATAATCACAATTTCATTTTATACATAACCTAGTTTTCCTTAATTAAATCGAACGAGTTTTAACTTATAACTAATGTTAACCCCATAGACTTGAATTCCATTAACGATATATTCACTTAATAAATTACCAATTACTAATTAACATTTACCCAATTATTATAAAGCACGAATTACCAATTAATATTCATCCAATTATTACAAATGTAAATTAATGCCTTTTTTCAAATTCAATTTTTTGAATTAACGTTTTTTCCCCCAAATTGAAGATAATTATTAACCATAATCAATTACAAATTATAATAATATGTGTGAGTAAAAGGGGCAAAAAACCACAAGGGAAAAAATCAATTATGATTCAGTAATAAATATATTATTAGTCAACCCATTTTAAGATTAATCGAGTTGTGGAGCGGATCACACAAGCTTTTTTAGATAAATGGTTGATCATGACTTTCCACGCAATTATGATCCTTAATGGGTACTTGGAATCTAGAAGCATTTTTATGCATTAAGAAATAAAACTCTCCAAACATATTTACAGAAAACTACTTAAAATAACTTAACTAAATATGGCTATAAAAATAAATTTTAATATAACATAAATTAAATGAAAAGGGTCTTTTAAAATGAGAATTCACGTGCGTAGCCTTGCAACATTCTCCAAGTTACAAGTTCAAATTAGCAAAAAGCCGAAAAGAATTCATGTGCATTGATACTCTCTCAAATCTCTATTCCAAACCAGTGATCTAAATGAATAAACGACCAAACCATTTTGTTATTATTAGGAAAATTTTAGTTCATACACGGCATATTTATTTCAGTTAATCCTTAAAAAATTGTCTAAAAGAGAAAGTAATACCCTTAGTTTATATATTTTCTTTTCAAAAAAAATATTCAGTTGCGGCCAGGGCTCCAGTGATCAGTTACTAGCAATCAAGATGCCTTAATGAAGAGTTATATACAAGTAAATGAATTGTTATTTTGCGTTGTTTATATATATGCTATATATTTCACTTGTTCTTAAGAAATAGGACACTAGCCAATAATAATAAAGTAAGGACATAATTGTCTTTTTACTTACAAAACTTAATGGGGTGAAGTGAAATTTAAGAATTATTTGAGGTTGTCTAAACAAATATGCTTTCATGGGGGAGTTAACAGAAATTTTCCCTTTTTCCCTTAGATTATGTATGACTATTTGTGGTACTAAACTCCATTGATTATAATAAGAGTTATGTTATGTTTGGATGGTGAGAAATGATGAGGGGAAAATGAATATTAGGTTTGAAAACTTCTATACATGATGAAGAAACTAATTTTCTTTCTCTCTTAATTTTCTCTCCATCCAAACATAGGTAGAGTTACATAGAAGTACCTACAAAATAATTAAGCTCTAAATAATGAGAGTATATGTTATTGTTAGAAATAATATTCTAATGATGAGGGGCTCTAAATAATGAGAGTATATGTTCTTGTTAGAAATAATATTCTAAGGATGAGAGAATTAGTTGCGTACTTGATCAGGTCAGACTTACCAATTACCCCACGCAAGTAGTAAGACTACTAGAGTCTTACTCGCAGATGCATAGGAGTGCACCAGAATAGAAGAGAAGGGAGAAAGAAAGCAAGATATTTCTATTGCTCTGAGATGATTTTAAAGCTTGATGGGGAAGTCCTATTTATAGAGATCCTCTCCTTGCCCCTCAAGCAGTAATTAATGCTTGATTGGAAAAATTTTCCAATTTTTTCATTCTTGCTCTCAAAGCAAATCCTAATTTAGTAGATAACCTTAATTTATATATTTATATAAATTAGTTAACCTTTTACTGTTATAATATTAAATGTTTATATTTCTTTGAATCATAATTTATATCTTATTCATTCATTTTATTTTAAAGT